>ML778112.1:1327955-1371815 GCA_009831015.1 Picea engelmannii | reverse complement strand
TGGAGGCTTATTTGGTGTAGAAGTTCCCTTTTTGGGTGGCATGTTGGCCAAGTATCACTTTTGAACCTTGATTTTGAGGTGGTTCTGCTAGACAATATTTCTTCTGTTGTATCTCTCAAGTTTCGACCCTTCTGGGTATGAAAATTTCTCTTATGTATTTCTCTGATATTTCTTCTCTGCAATGCCACAGGTCTGATCAAAATCGGATGTGCCAAGTGGAATTTATGGTAACTTCCCCACAACTTGTTGATTTTTGGCCTTTCCAGGAGATCTCAATTGTATAGTGTTCCCCACACAAAATAATTGATATAAAATTATGAAACTCACACCCGAAATACTACAAACTGTCCACGATCCAATGCAACCAGTCCCACACAATTTGGATATTCTAGGAAGAAGTTATGATTCTTTTACCTGGAACACCTTCTTGAGACTAGTCAATAGGACTAGTCAGATACCCTATCTTACACAGGGTGTATCTACAAATTTAAGATGGCCCATAATCTAAAATTTTTACCACAGATACCTTACTAATTTATGTAAATATCCTCCAGAGCTCAGGGTCTGAAACATTACAGAAAATTTTTTATAGCGAAAATTCCGCAATGACCTATTCAAGACGATTCCAGAACCCTATCTTGTACAGGATGTATCTCAGAAATTATAAGGCCTCAAGAGATGAATTTTGAACCCAACGTACCTTGATCCATCTACTAAATATCCTCCAAGTTGTTCCTTCTGAAACGTTGTATAAAAAAAGTTATAGCAAAAATGCCAAGGTGTCTCAGATGTAGCAGCGAAACCCCAAGACCTTGAGCTCTGATACCATATGTTAAGAACCAAATATCAATATAGCATAGAAAATCCTCAGAAAAAGTACTCAACGCCTTGAAAAAGAGATAATTTCAGATAGTAAGCCTCTTCGAGTGGGCAACCTCCTTTTACCCCACTTAAATGTTCAAGTACAAGATGATTCAAAATGAAAATGTCTCTTTGGTATATATAGGAGACTAGGAGGTATAATTACAACTAATGGCCTAAATCCGACATAAATAAAATAACATTACTAATCTAATATGCCCCAATTAATGGGTAATCATCCAATATTAGGGCTTAACAACTCGAAACTTTCCCATCGGAAATTTCACCCTTGACATCTCTCCAAGGTTTTTCGAAGGGGTATCCTTTTGAAAGGATTTGTCCAAAGCCCAAATATCCAACGAATGGTTGAGATTGATTCTCCACACTAGATTAATGGATGGGATTTCTTCTCGGGGTTTAGTCAGGTTTTTCAACAAGGTTAAGGGATTTTCCAGTCGAACTAACCCTTAGCCTTCTTGTCATTGTCTATAAGGTTTTAATTCAATTCCCTCAATCCATTGGCCCTCGTCCTCAATACACATGTAGCACCTCCCAGAGGTCTTTGAACTAAAGTTCTTCCCATCCGACAAATTTTCCATTCAACGACTTGGGGAAAAAACAGAGTTACAGGCCTGCATTTGACCTCCCATACACAATTGTGACACACAATCAATTAATCCTGGATAGAACCCCATATGTAAAACATTGCTCATATTTCAATATTAAAATATACATGTTAAGACTTATTTTCACACAGAATACAATTCATATTTATTAATACACATTTTCTAGATACATTGAGAAATACTTATATGTTTCAGTTCAAACTTCAATCCTCCAACTGACTAAGGGTGAATGCCTTTCCACCCAACCATAGGCTCTTATGAAATTTTTATTTCTACAGAAAGACATGTCTATACCAGGCCATGAATCCACCAAGGGACTCTCACAAGTTGGATATCAGGTTAAGGAATTTCTTAGGAAGGATACTCTCTTTCACTACACTAGAAACAACAAAAATCCCCTCTTCCCACTGAGCCCAGGGCCTCCATGATCTTACAAAGTACCTTCCTATCCATATTTCCTCTACACAAGAAATTCCCTTCAATGCTACACAATTCCTTGGTTCCCTCCCATTGGCCCTCTCTACTCCAATCTGGATATGGGTATTCTCTATTCCAATGTTGACAATTCGTGTTCTAGGAAAGTTTCATATTTTCTTCCTGAAAACTTCCTAGATTTTTCTCAAGTCTATGTGTTAGCTATCCATCGAGCTCATTTCTCATTCTTTTTACCACACCATGTTTACCCACCCCCTCCCTTTGGTGCCTCAACCTGATTATGTCAAAAGAAACCCCCCTCAGGATTCAAGCTCCCAAATCGATGGGAAACTTCCAGGGTACTCCTTGCTGACAGTTGTAAACAATCCCTTCACTCCTATGATTACAAGTTTTGAAGGAATTCATAACTTCCCCAACCACCTGATATGATGCCATTAATGAGATTCCCTATGAACAAGGAGAAAAAGGTACTTCAGACACATCGTTCATTTGAGGTATTGTAGATGTAGGTTGAGTTCCTGGGAAAGTTTCCTATTTTCTTCACATAAAATTCCTAGTTTCCCCCTCAATGACCCCCACTCATGGTATCATGGAAAATACTGCAAGTATTCCCCTTTATTCAACTGGTAGGTGTTTTCATTAAACATAAAACACAATTACATTGTTCATCAATTACAATTCATGAATTCTTAAGCATAATTACAAAATCGAGGGAAAACGAGGTGTTACATTCTCCTCCCCCTTAAGTAAACACCATCCTTAGTGTTTTTTAACACCATATACACAATTTTATATAGTAAACAAAAATGGATATTCCATTCTCATGGCATCCTCTAATTCCCATGTGGCCTCATATGCTCCAAAGTGCTTCCATTACACATTGACCTGCATGACAGATCGATCATGGAGAAAAGTCTCTTTCCTATCCAATATGCATTGAGGATCGGGCTGGAATTATCCCTCTAATTCCACCTGTATCACAATCCAGTGAATAACATTATTAGAATCATGAATATACTTATGTAACAAGGATACATGGAACACATTGTGATATTTAAGAGTACATGGTAGACCAAGTTTGTAGGCCACCAATCCCACTCTCTCTAGGACTTGAAATGGTCCAAAATAGTGGGGTGACATATTGGCACAAGTTCCCATTCTTAGGGAGATACTCTTGGGTTTCACCTTGATATACACATGATCTCCCACCTTCAATTCCTTGTGAGTTATTTTTCTATCTACATATATTCTATGTCTTTCTTGGGCCACTTTTAGGTTCTCATTTATTCTAATCACTTCCTATTCCATCTCTCTCACAAGGTCTGGTACAAGTGTGATCCTATCCATTGGATAGTCCCAACTAATAATAATTATACACGTTCTTCCATATAGAGCCTCAAATGGGCTCATCTTCAACGATTCCTGATAACCATTGTTGTAGGAAAACTCTACCAAAGGTAGATATTCTTCCCATTTCTTGGGTTGATACATGACATGCATCCTTAATATATCTTCTAAAACTCTATTTACCCCATCGGTCTATCCATCGTTTTGAACATGGTAGGTTCTGTTAAATGTTGGTTGCTTTCCAAAAACTACAAATAAACCCTTCGATAAATTCGAAGTGAACTTTGCATCTCGATCTGAAATAATGGTCTTGGACATACCATGCAACCTAAAAAATTATTTTATAAGAACATCAACAAAATATGTAACTTTAAAAGTGGAATTTGTTAGAAAAACAAGTTTGTGGAGAAATAAAATAAAAACAAATGGGGGAATAAAACAAAGAAGATACACAATACAATAGAGACACAAATATAAGTGGCTCACCTAGTGTGTGCTACATCCACGAGAGAAATTTCCAGATCCTTCCCTTTTAATTATCCAGCAAATGAAGGGATACAACCTACAACGCACCCGCTATAACTTCCTCTTCCTTCTCTCATAGTCTCCTCTCTCAGAATACAATATTTGCAATGGTACGTAGCCACAATACATTTCCCTCATAAAAGAGGGTTTCCTTATAGGGAAAAAAAACCCTAACATAACTTCTACCATTAGATATGCGACCTTATAATGAACGGTCCATATTTACTATGAAATTACAATATACATTTACAAGAATTTTTTTCTTCAGGGGCCCGCTTACTCCCAAACCCCTCAGCTGGGGGGATGAGCCCCCCGAACCCTGTAGGGGGGGAAATCCCCCCCCCTACAACCCTCTTCATGGAGGGGTGTAAAATATTCTAGGGTGTATAGTTATCATGGGGTATAAACACGAATGAAAACAAAGACCTATGAAATAGGAAGATAATTAGGCTCCACAACCAACAATCTCCTACTTGGAGACTGATCACAACAACTCCACCTTTTTTGTACCTACTGGACTATACTCCACCTTGGACCTGGAAAATTTCTCATCTTCACCTTCATGCTTGAAGACCAATTGAATCTGAGAAGGAACTCAATTTCTCCCCAGTTACTCCCTTTGTTAACATGTATGCAGGATTCTGGCTAGTGTGTATCTTTTCCAACTTCAAATGTCCATCTTTCAATATGGATCATATGAAATGGTACCTGAGTTGTATATGCTTAGTATTCTAATGGAAGGATGATTTATTTTCAAGATGGATGGGAACCTTGTTTCCACAGTACAACATGATATTCTCTTGATTCTTTCCCAATTCCTCCATAAACTTTTATAACCAAATCATTTCTTTACTATAATCTATAGCAGCAACATACTTTGCTTCTGTTGTTGAAAGTGCAACAACCTTTTTCAGTTTTGAAATCCAATTTACTGATGTTCCACATACAGTAAAAAAATACCCTATGGTGCTCCTCTTGCTATCTTTGTCACCTGCCATATTTGAATCAACATATCCCCGTAGAACAATGTTTGAAGCTCCAAAACATAATGCATGAGTAGCAATACCTCTCAAATACCCGAGAATCTACTTTACTGCCTCCCAATGTTCTTTACCTGGATTGTTCATATAACTTCTCAAAACTCCCACTGCATGTGTAATATTTGGTCTTGTGTAAACCATCTCATACATCAAGCTACCAATTGTTGATGAATAAGGGACCCTGGACATGCATTCTATCTCCTCCTGTGTCTTGGGACACATTTCCTTGGTTAATTTGAAATGGTTGGCCAAAGGTGTTCTAACTTGTTTTACATTCTGAATTTGAAACCTCTCCAACACTGATCTAGATGGATGTTAGTGGCCTCCCACCTATTCCAATTTGGTCATTTTGGCAGTTTTTCAATTCAACAGTTTTTTCCTAGTTTTCAGGTCCCTGACTTTTAGGGCCATTTTGAGGCCCTAAACAACGTTTTTAGGGCTCGCATAGGAAACGTGTGTAGAGATCGCCACAAGAAAAATGTCTATTCCTTGGATATACCATTCCAACGGGATATAATGCGCCTAAAATGAAGATCGTATGAAAAAGTTACGACCTCGGGAAGTTGATGTAGTAACTTACCCAAACAGGGTCCACATGACTTTTGGCGCTTCATCTCCTACAGTTAGGTTTTTGGATGTCTAGGGTTTTTTAAATTCCTATTTATTGTAAAAATTTCTTGAGAGACTCATTATAATCATCTTCTTGTGAATGAGTGCATTCATCACATCTCTTCTCAGAGATAAGCCACCACCATTCCAACAAGCTTGTTTTCCGCTGCATTTTATAGTTTCAGCTTATTTCCTTATTGAATAGAAAAACAAATTACTGTATATCTATTATTCTATGTTAAGAATACTTTGATAATAATCTGCATTCATTTTTCTATGCTCATAAAATCTGTATCAGTAGTATCAAAGCGATTTTCTCCTTATCATTCTTAATACATGTCCCCAACGAGGTCAGGGTACAAAGAATTGGTTCTCAAGCTTGTTTCTCTTGAGGAAAAAATATCTGGCATGCCCAAGCGACCTCTCATGGTGGGAGAAAATAAATACGATGGAACGAGAGATCACTTCAAAAATTTTCTCAAGGAATCCCTCACGCAACAGAGGAACAAGATGATGGATAGTTTTGCACAAATCCTTCGGTGGCTACCAACAAGCGATGCATCTTCCTAAAATAGAGGTATCGCCCCCTTCAAGGTACAAATCAACTTTGATATTCCTATATTTGAAGGTCAGATAGAAAAATATGCTGTAGACAAATGGTTGAATCTGCTATAAGGGTATTTCCCTGTCCATAAGTTCTCGAATAGAGAAAAGATTACTTTTGCACTCCTCAAAGTCATTCCCCATGTCAAAGATTGGTGGGAAACTTTCTGTGAGAAAAAGGAAACATAGGAACCCTCATTATTTACAGTCACGATCACCTGGGAGTCCTTCAGGGATGCTATTAAGGAAAAATACTACTCTGTTGGAAGTTATGACAACCTGTATACAAAATGGACCACACTACGGAAGGAAAGAGACCAAGCAGTGCCCGAGTTCACAAATATATTTCATACCTTCCACACCAATATGGGTATCAAAGATTCTAAGCGATATTTGGTGCTCAAGTATCGTGACGGTCTGCATAGACACATCCAGGATGAAATGGAGTTTCTAGACATATCATCCTTGTGTGCGGCCTACCGATATGCCGTCAAAATTGAGTAGAAGATCAAACAAAAGAAGTGGAAATTTGGGACTAGGAACCCCTCAGAACAAAATCCAGGAAAGGGAAGCCCCAACCCATTGAATAGAGGATAGAGAAAAGATGGATTACCTTAGGAAAACCAGTCCAGGCCGCAAGCAAAGAAGGACACTAGAAAGACAAAGAAATATATCAGGAAGTGGTGCGACTTCCATAAGATCCCCTGGCATAACACTGTTGATTGTCGCTCAAAGTAGTCGTTGGTGGATGAGGTGAAAGACTTTGAATTAGATGTGGGTTCCGACTCTGAGTCAAAAATAGAAAGGGGGAGATAGATCATTGATGAAGAACCCAGCGCTATTGTTTCTACCACCAAGCTCCATCCTGGTGAAGCAGATGAGCCAGAGGAAGGCAAGTGCATTTTTCATTCACAGATGTGGATGAAGGGTACCTCGCTCCACTTCATCATTGATAGCGGTAGCCAGAAGAAACTCATCTCATCAAAGGTTGTTAAGAGAATCGCCTTGTTGACAACGCCGCATCCGCAACCCTACACCATCAGATGGCTCTACTAAGGAATCGACATTCGTGTCAGCCAACAATGTCGCCTGTGATACGGAATCAGGCCCTTCAAAGATGAGGTATTGTGTGATTTTTCCCCTATCGAAGTTTGTAATGTTTTTTTGGGTCAACCATATTTATGGAAACACCATGTTGTATATGAGTCTAGGCCTCGCAGTGTTATTATTACTTTGAACAAGAAATTATACAGGATACCAGAGGCAGTCCCACCTAGTGCTATTTCCTTGATCTTTGCCAAGCAATGTAGGAAGGTCATCTCTCAGATAGGGAAGTTTGTCTTCTTCATGATTCACTCTTATAATGAGAGAAATATCATAGCCACATCTAGGGTCTCTATGACCAACCTCTCCACACAACAAAATTAAGTCAATAAGGTCATGGAATCATACTCAGATATATTCTCCTCACCTACCGGGGTACCTCTAAACTGTCAGGTCAAGAACCCCATGGATATGACCCCCGACACACCATTACCCAATGGGATAGTCTACCATCGCTCTCGGTTAGGAAATGAGGAGATCAAGCGACATATCCAAGAAATAATCCACAAGGGGCACATCCATCCGATCTCATCACCTTTCCAGATCCCAATCGTGTTGGTACAAAAGAAATATGGAACATGGCAATTCTTCATTGATTACTAGGCTCTAAAAAAAATCACAGTCAGAAACTGGTACTCGATTCCCCGAATCGACGACCCCCTTGATCAGCTCATGGGGGAAAAATACTTCAATAATATTTATCTGAAGTCTAGCTACCACCAGGTCCCGATAGAACATACATATGTATGGAATACCGCTTTCAGGTCAAAGGAAGGTCTTTTCAAATGGTTGGACATGCCCATTGGCTTGAGAAATGATCCAACCACTTTCATGAGGATGATGGACGATATCCTGCGACCATTCACCAATACTTTTGTAGTGGTGTATATAGATGGCATTCTCATTTACAACAAGACTTGGGAAGAACACTTGCAGCATATTCAACAAGTTTTGCACACCCTACTACAACACAAGCTATACGCCAACTTGGAAAAATTCTCTTTCATCATGGACATGGTCCATTACCTAGGCTACATTGTTGATTAGTATGGTGTACATGTGGATCCAACCAAGATCCAAGTCATCCATGACTGGCCAACACTGACCACACTCACTGAGCTTCAGAGCTTCTTGGGCCTTGCCAATTTCTACCACAATTTCGTGTTGGGATTCTCCCCTATTACATGGTCCCTAAGCCAAGTAACCAGGGGTGGTGGTAAGGAGAAATTTATGTGGGGCCTGTCCCAACAACAAGGGTTCGATCATTTGAAGCAATTCTTGTGCTCAACCCAAATACTTTCACTACCGGACCTGCAAAAACCCTTTGAGATCGAGACAAATATTTCAAACTAAGTTGTGGGCGTCATTCTCACTCAGCACAGCCACCTCGTGGCCTATCATAGTGAGACACTATCAGTTGTTGTCCATAATTACCCTACTTACGAAAAAGATATGTACTCCATTGTGCAAGCATGTCTTCAATGGATACATTACATTCTTAGGAAGGAGATAGTCATCCACACTGATCATAATCCATTGTAGTTCATGCAGACACAATGCATATTGCATAATGACCACCATCAAAAGTGGTCCACATACTTGCAAAAATTCCACCTAAACATCAAGTATAAAACAATAAGAACCAACTGCACCGTTCATTGCCTCATCATACCTTCAGTCGCAACACTCACCATGGTGCTAGTCTCTTGCGGCCATGAGACCTCTGGATGGCCCCAACTCTATGAGACAGACTCAGACTTCGTCACCACCTACCAAATGTTGGGCACAAACACAGTTGTTGCTAATTTCCATCTTTAGGATGGGATGTTGTGTCATCTGGGCCATATCTGCATTCCATCAAGCGAGTGAGAGAAGATGGTCTGGGAAGCCCACTACAGTCGGGTGGCAGGAGAGTTCGGCGTCGAAAATATAGTGACAATGTTGTAGGAACATTTGTACTGGCCGAAAATTTGACAGGAGGTCAACAAGTATATCAGTTCCTGCACTGCCTATGTTATTTCCAAATTAAACCCTAAGAAACAGGGCATGTACATGCCTCTGCTACTCTTGACATGCCATGGGAATCCATCTCCATGGACTACATGTTAGGCCTCCTATCCACCAAGCAGTAAATGACTGTATTTTTGTGGTTTTTGATCGCTTTTCTAAGATGGCAATTATGGTTGCTTGCAAGAAGAGAACCACAACATAGGCCACTGCCAAGCTCTTCTTTGAACGAGTCTGGCTACATTTTGGAATCCCACAAACCATTTTCTCAGATCAGGACAGTCGATTTCTCAGGACATTCTGGTTGAGCCTCTTGTCACTGCTGGACACCAAGCTCAACAGATCCACGACCTTCCACCCCCAGAAAGATGGCCAAACCGAGGTCGTAAATCGAATGATCATGCATATCCTATGCATTTATAATTCAAACCACCCTCACACATTGGATGGGATTCTTCCCTATGTTGAGCATTGCTACAACCAAGCCTTTAATATTTCAATTGGCCACAACCCCTTTCAGGTGGGGTTGAGATTCCAACCATTGGGTCCCATAGATGTTGCGCTACCCCTTGTGGTCACCTCGGCCGACTCATATCCTGCTCCAACTGAAGCTAACAAATCCACCCGGTTCATTGAGTAGATCCAACACATCTGTCAACAGGTTCAGGATATCCTACATAAGTCCAATGACAAGCACAAGCAGCGCCATGATCAACATCAGGTGCCACATAAGTTTCAGGTGGGTGACAAAGCTTGGTTGCATTTGCAGAAAGAGCACCTTACTGGACCCCATAAGAAGATTTTCCCACTCTGTTATGGGCCATACACCATCACCAAGGCTGTGGTTAATAATTCTTTTGATCTCAACAATCCTCCTTTCCTTGGCATGCACCCCAATGTTCAACGTGGATCTCCTTCGACCTTATTTCCCACCATTATTGGACACCTCAAAAATAACAGAAAATCTGACACCAAAAGAGATAAACCCCGACTGAATAAAATAGGCATCCAATGATCATATTGTGTACAAAAATTTCAAGGGCACTCGCCAACAAATAATCCAGCGTTATCGAGTTATCAAAGCAGGGCAACTCCTGCACCAAGGCAAGTGGCTCACCCGGGGCCAAATTTAGCAGAAATTTCCTCATCTAATGGGGGAACTCAATGAAATGGATACCAATTCTTCCTAATGGGGTAGGATTGATCCATATGTATTTTCGTGGCCTCCCACCTATTCCAACTGTCTTATTTTGGCAGTTTTCCAGTTTCATAGTTTTTTCCTAGTTTTCAGGTCCCTGACTTTCGGGTCCATTTTGAGGCCCTAAAATATGTTTTTAGGGCTCACCACACTTCAAATGTATTTGAAATTAGATTCTAACAACAACATGTGTATTCCTCAGATATACCTTTCCAATGGGTTATCGTGCGCCTAAAACGAAGATCGTATGCAAAATTTACGACCCCAGGAAGTTGATGTACTAACTTACCCAAACGGGGCCGACATGAATTTTGGCGCTTCATCTCCTAGGGTTAGGTTTTTGGATGTCTAGGGTTTTTGGCATTCCTATTTATTGTAAACATGCCTTGAGAGCCTCATTGTGATCATTTTCTTGCGAATGAACGCAATCATCACATCTCTTCTCAGAGATAAGTCGTCACCCTTCCAACAAGCTTGTTTTTCATTGCATTTTACAGTTTCAGCTTATTTCCTTATTGAATAGAAACCAGTTTTCTTGTATATCTGTTATTCTATGTTAAAAATCCTTTGATAATAATTTGTATTCATTTCATTATGCTCATAAAATCCGGATCAAAAACCTTCTCTATGTACTCAACCTGAGAAAATGTCAATTTGCGATTTTTCATATCTCTTATTATTCTCATACCAAGGATTTTCTTTGCAACACCCAAATCCTTCATCGCAAATGAATTAGCTAATTTATTCCTGAGCACATTTATATCCTTCATATTAGACCCTGCAACAATCATTTCATCTACATACAATAGAAATATAATATAGCTTCCATTTTCTATCCTTTTAAAATAAACACAGTGATCAGAATGACATCTACTATAACCTTGTTTTGTCATAAACCTGTCAAAATTCAAATACCACTGCCTTGGAGCTTTCTTTAGACCATAAAATCTCTTCTTCAACCTGCATACTATTGACGATTAAAATCACAATGAGGATTTCTCCTGCAAAGTACTGCTAAATCGTATTAATTATAAGCTAATGATATATATAATACTAGTAGGTGGGACCCCTTGTAGATTGGAGGATCAAGTTCTTATTGGATATTATGTTGTTGATTTGACACTACTTACAGGGCTCTACATGATTGATGGTGAAAAGTTGGTTTTGTTGCGACAAATGGATGATGGATAAGGCATGTTATGTGTTTTTTTGGTTTCTCTAGGCTCTAATGTCATGTCATACTAGCTTATGATATTCGTTGTTACCTTTCTATTTACTCCTTGATTTCTTACTTGTGATACCTAGAAAAGATGTTAGTAACAACAAATAAGAGAAATTTTGTGACACCCACAAAAGATACAAGTTAGTAACAGCAAATGAGAGCAATTGAAAAGAAATAAAGCAATATGAACAAAATCCAAAAGAAAGGAACTATGCTACTATGCCATACGATGTTGCACTATGCATTTGAAGTTTAAAGGAAATGGTGTTATTCCAACTAACAACGTTAATGACTATGCGATATATTGTGTCATGTGAAGGCACGTTTGATATGCGTTATGGTATGTTTGACAATGGTTAATATAACATAGGGTGACACATTTTGGATGTTGGTTTGGATGCATGGTTTAATTGAAGTCATAGTTTCATGCATAATGGATGGTCTGTGTGGTTTTCATTGCAATGATGGTTGAATTCATAGTTTCATTGATCATTATGAGTTCTAGAATACATGAAGGCTCTTTTTCATCCTTATTGGTCTTGGTTGAAGGGTTTTATTCAGTCCAGATTGGGTGTCTGTCTCCACACATTTCTTGTCACCATACCCAGCCATTTTTCTGTTATAGGGTTGTTGCTTTTGAACCACCTTGTGTCACTGCGTATCGTTTCACCTGAGTATGGGTTCGCTCATGCTATTGATGGTTGTGCAGTGGGTTATGATGGCTATTACGCTAAGGGGCTCTCTTTAATCTTGATTTCTATCTCATGGCTCTCTTTATATCAACATTATTTGGGTTGATTGGGAAAGCCATGAGGGTTATACCTTGCGTGTTCTCGGTGTTATTATAGAAAATATGAAGCCCCTGCACCTTTGTTCATAGTCTTTCCTACCTGGGGAACTGTCACCTTATCTTGAAAATCTATTGTTGATATGGCCCGTGTGTCCACCGTGTTGTCTTGAAAGTTCTCACCTGTTGTCGGTGGCCAACTCAAATTTCCTTGTGTTGGTTCCACATAGCGAAACCTTGATTATTCAAAACCCATTTTTGGAGCTACTTATATCCTGTCGGGTACAAGTTTTTCTATTATGAATTGGTGGAATATCATCGACAGTGGTTGATTATTGGTCATCTCTGTTAATAATTATCACGGTGGTTTTTTATGATTGGTGTATAATCATTGTATTCTTTTATGGTGGAAAATAGTTCATCATGGTTTAAATTGGTTGGTTTGAGAAATGGAATTGGGCATACAGTTGTTGTCTCCTTGTATTGGATTGATATCTCAACATCGTTTGATGGTTTGATTCGGGGTAATTAGACATGAACAATCACAAAAATTCTCTTACATTTGGTTGAATGGTCTGTGTATCCTACAACATCGTATAAGTTGAAATGATGATTGATGTTACTATGTGTTTAAAGGGAAAACATGATTATTGCAATTTGAAATGTTGATGATTGTGTTTTGGTTGTCTGTTGTGTATGTTTGATGGATATCATGCATCGTATCAGATATGGGCATGAGTTATGTGATAGTATGGTCTCATTACAATTTTATTGTTAAATGGAATTGAGGGATGAAATCGAGCATACTTTTTGTGTATGTGTTTTATTAAGGAAATATTCTTGGAAAATGGTTGATTTTTGATAATGAACAGAGTGCAAATAAGTGACTGTGTGTCCATTTGGAAATTGTTTTAAAAAGTTAAACAGACAAATGAGAAAAAACAAAACTATGATACAGGTTTTTTGGAACGCATGTTGTTTTGAGTTTGATGACGTTGTGTTAAGGATTTAATTGTGAGTAGTGAGCAAGTTCATATACACAAAAATGATTAAATTATGCACAGTAGTTGTTAAATTGATCACAGTGATTATTTGGTTAAGTGTTGAATCTTTTGCATTTAATATAGGATGGTTTTATGGATCACTTAAATTAATTTTATGAACAGTATCTGCTCTCCTTCCCTACCATTATTTCACTTTTTTCTAATTACAATCCCCTCACCTTCCGATATTCTTTACTCACTCCTTGTTCCTAGAAATTAATTATGATTAAGAGGAGCTCAGTGTTGTGACGGTTTAAGATCATAGGGATGAATTACAATAGTGTGTTCTTTGGTTTACATTTAAGTTGATTGTTGTTGTCTGTGAGCAACAACCATGTTGTTTTTCCCCTCATTTTAACATTTTTTTTCCGCTCATTAAAAACCCCTCACATATCCCAGAACCTTTGTTCACCCCCTGCTCATTGACAATGGTTAAGCAATTTGTATGGATTGGATTTCATGAGTCTGATATGTTGCCGAGCCAAAATTTATTTCATATTTTAAAAAAAGGAGAGTTGTCATGTATGGTTGATAAAGAAACTATTTACTAATCAATTATGCATACGGGAATGATCTTTTCAAGCAAAAGGTTGAAAACTAAGGCCCACGATGCACTAGACAAAGTGAAAGTCACTACTGCCCCTTCTTCACCTTCAAATGATTCAGATAAGTTTGTGTCCTCCCGCATGCATTTGAGGGGCTATTTCTCTCATGTGATCAATGAGATTAGGCCTAAAGGCTCCCCACAACCTAAGACAAATTCAGAGAAATTAAAGGGTAATTGCAGCGACAAAGGAAAGATTGCCTCATAGACTGAAAAATATGGATTTTAAGTTTTTATTGTTGACGACAGTTGATTTCAGAAGTTTTGGACAACATGTTTTTTTTTGGATATATGAGTAATATATTTTTTGAAAATAATTTCAGATATCAATGAGATTAATTGTCCAGCATGAATGTGATGATGGGAGTCACAAGGAGGGATGTTTTTGTTTAATTAAGTAGTTATGTTATGATTGTTAAGATCTAAATGGGAGTCACAAGGGGTCTCACCTACTAGTTATTATTTATTTAAAACCCTTATTATGATTTATTACTTTTCCCCATAACTAAAAATTTGGTTGAGTTTTTAGTTAACTTAACTAATGAAGTAGTTCAACTACTTCAACCAATTCTATTTTTCTTAAAGGAAAAAGGAAAGGGAGGAACAAAAGGGAAATAGAAGGAGAAGCACACTAAGTTTGTGTTGAGATAGTTTAGTTTTCATTCATTCCTTAATTGATCATAAGCCTAATTCTTTTTTATGACGGTAGGGTCTTATTGCAGATAGCAGGATTTAGGGCTGAATTACATCATTTAGACACCTGTATTTTAGAGGTGTCGATCTATCTTTGATAGTTTGTGTATAATTGCCTGTTTGTGAATTAGTTTTCATGAATGACAAAGGATATTGTGCAGAGTCGAGTGGGAAGCAATATGTGGCAAGTTGATCCATCTTTTCGAGTTCATTTTTTTTTATTTTCTGTCAGAGGTCCTTTTGTATGTTTCATCGGGGATGTCTAAGTTTGACTTTGGTCCAAAACTTCTTCATGAAATTTTGTAAAGAGAATGACTCTTTGATGAATTGGAATGAAATAAAGGATTGCTTTATGTCTCATTTCTCTTGATTATCGACTTGGTGTCTTTACTTATGTCTCTATATTTATTTCAGCAATAGTTATATTTAGAAAATCATATAAATAATGAATTTTCTAGCAAGATTTTATTTATAAAAAGACTAGCCTAAGCACTTGTAATCAATACTTGTGAGTTAGGATATTAATTTTGATGGCTATAAACATAGGTTGATATTCCCGTCTATTTTGATTTAGCCAAGCATAATCTGAAAATGCTTGAGTAAGATCATTTCATACTAGGGAGATCTTCAATATCTCTCTGGTTAATTTTTATTCTTGATTTGCATCGAATACATCTATTTTTCTGATATTGATTCTTTGACTGTTTATTTCTTAATGATTGTGCTTGTTGCAAGGCAGACCAATATTGATCCCGGTCTTCAAGATCAGACCAACATTGCTTTAAATTTGTTTAACACCATTTTAGACACTTCCAATAATCGTTCTAAGCTTAATCATTCATGGGCAGAAATTGAACAAGATATTAGTTCCCAAGAACATTGGCAATCTAGACGTAGACAGCCTAGAAATCAATAGTAACCTTCTTGTTTCTTCAGTTTTGGCATTTCTTTCATGTCCTTAGACTCTTGTGTTTCTAGAAGAAGTAGAGGCTTATCACTCGAAATTAATCCTATTGTTGAAATAGGAAGAAGGAACGTTGTGTTATCTACCCAACAAAGTTCTCTAAGGAGAACTTTGTCTGATTCTTCAAGTTCGTATTTTTATCCTTCACCTATCAACCACAAGATGACATCTAGTGGTGGCTATGGTGGCACTGGAAGTGCTTCCTCCTCTCAGTATTCATCTTCGTCAATGATTGGTAGATTATATTGCCACCATATCCCTGTTCAGTCTACCACAAATCCCACCAAAGTCATTAAAAAGTACATACTTTTTCAGTTTGAAGAAGACACCACAACCACATCATGGCATGTGTCCTCTCCTCTTAACTTATCACCTGCTACTCCCCCACTTCCTAAATTCAAAGAGCATCCCCCTAGGTTTTTGGTAAATAACATTGTCACTACAAAATAACACTTGGTGGCATTTTATAATGCTTGTCACAATATAGGGGCCAATGATAATGATACTTGCATGCACTTATTCGTCAATTCCTTGGAAGGAAAGGCTGCAGACAATTTATTTGAACTTCCTCCTAATATTCTGTCTACTTGGGGGGAGTTAATCTATTGGGTTAGATCCACTTATGGGAAATCTAAAATCCCAGCCGAGAAGTTAAGGGAATACAATAACATCACCTATAAAGATGGTGAAAAAATCAAGTCCTTCAACCTGCATTTCACTAAGTTATACAATCAAATCCCTTAACTCATTCAACCTTAGAACCAATCTGCTTTCATGCATTAATACAATGCATTACCTTCCCCCTATCGTCATAGGCTCGAGGAAAAATACATTGATAATCCTGGTTCCACTCTGCATACTTGTTTAGAGTATGAAGAACAGCTTGAAAGAACATGTCTTCCACAGGGAGAATCAGTTAAACATACATACATGTCCACCCTCTTACAACTAGTACAAGATATGAATAATCGTATGATATCATATGAGCGAAAAGGAAATGTCTCCCCTCTCACCCCTAGAGCTTCATCCTCTTTTGCACCCCCCCTTTAGAAATCTGATTGAAAATAATTTTCATCCTAAAGCTATCTTGCCTCGAAGTTGGTGTAACTTCTACAAGGAAAACCATGAGGAAGCCATATGTGAGGTAAGGAAGAGTGCCAGAGATAAGATCTTTGGTAAAATACCAAAAACTACCATCGTTGTCCTGGATTTTGCAGAGCCAAAAGATTTCATGATCATCAATAATAGGAACAAAGTTTATGCTCCCAAAGGCAAATTTGAACCTCCCCGCAATTCTTATAGCCTGAGCTCATCCTCACCCGTTGCTACTGTTCAGGTTCCTAAGGTTCCTGAAAGTCAAGGAACAACTTCCCCTATCCCCTCTTCCAAGTAAAATATCTTGAATCAATTATCCAACATCAAAGCAAATGCAACCCTTCTGGACATGGTTGTCATCCCTGAACAACAGATGCATCTGAAACAATTCATGGGATGAAAAGCTTATGTTGTAGCCAATCTTTCTGAAGAGGTAAACGGATTCGTCTATAATAAAGTAGGCTTACATAACTTTAGATACCTTGTAAAAAATACCCCTTTTATATTTCTTTAAATATATGGATAAGATCGCCCATTGTTTCCTCATTGACGGTGGTTCAGGACCAAGTGTGATGTCGAAGATTATTATGGAATATCTAGGTTTGTCTTTTACAAATGAAAACGCCAAAAGTATGCTCTCCTATATTATTCTACAACAAACAACCATAGGTGAGATTAAAGATGTGACCTTAGTTCTGTGTGCACACCTTCAAATAAGGAAAACCCTTAGCATTCAGGTAATTGATATGCCAGTAAGAAATTACTCAATCATCTTGGGAAGAGATTGGAAATCTTTAACAGGTGGATACCTCTCACTCGACAGAACACATTTATTCGTTCCTTGGAATGGTAAAAACATTATAGTCCTTAGAGAGGGAAGGATTTCACCTTACATAGAAAGTGTCCCACAACCTAATGTAAAATATATCGAAGAGGACCTAGGGGTGTATTCCATATTTGCTAAGGATGACAACATTTCCTTTGAACAAATCGATTTGGATGATCGTATGTGGCACATGCACTTTAATGGCTCATGATCAAATGAAGGAAATAGAGTTGGCATTGTCTTGATTTCTCCTGTAGGAAAAATCCACAACTATGCTTATAGGTTGGAGTTTGCTTTCACAAACAATGTCACCGAATTTGAATCTTTATTATTAGGCATTGAAAACACCTATAATCTTGGTTGTGGTCACCTCTCATTTTTTGGATATTCTGAGCTTGTTGTGAACCTTGTACGTAAGATATACTCTCCTAGCAACAAGTTGATGAAACGATACACCCAAACAGTTTGGGCACTTATCTCGAACCTGTTATATTTCAACATCACTCATGTTAAGAGGGAATTGAACTCAATGGCTGATCGATTAGCTGTTTTTGTAGCCTATCCTACTCGACAACTTCTGCCAAATAGACCTGATTGTACTTTTCAGTCTCTATATCGTCCACACATCGCTGACAATATAGAATCTTGGTAGGTCTTCCCTAACGATGAGAGCATTTGTGCTTTCATTCAAAATGAACCTTTTAATCTCAAGCAAATTATATCCATAGAAAATGACAAGATTCCTAAAGGCTTGACTCCCCTAGAAAGTTCGTTTTCATCGAGTGATGTAGGAAATAAAGAGAAACAGAAAGAAGAGGAGTCAAAAAGGAAGGTGGGTGGAACCATATCCTTGAACATTGGTACACCCAAGGCTCCAAAGAATGTTAAAATAGGTGCCCAATGTTCTGATGAAGAGAAAATGAAGTTTGCCAAGCTACTTGGTGAATTTCAAGATGTTTTCGCTTGGTCTTATGAGGATATTCATGGTTTTGATCCTGGTCTTATACAATATGCCATTCCCATCAAAGAAGGCATAAAACTAGTTAGGAAAAAACAAAGACCTATCAACCTTGCGTTAGAAGCAACTATTCAAAAGGACTTGGAAAAACTCTTGAAGGCTAGAATCATCTTTCCGGTCAAGTATTCTAAATGGGTTTCAAATTTGGTTGCTGCTTGAAAAATAACCGGTCAAATAAGACTATGCATTGTTTTTCGCGCATTAAATCGAGCTACTATAAAATGTCACTTTCCTTTCCCTAACATGAAAATGATTTTGTAGCAAGTTGCAGGGTCACAAATGATGTCCTTACTTGACAATTTTTCCGGTTACAATCAAATCAAGGTAAAAAGGGAAGATAAATATAAAACCACCTTTATTACTTGTTGGGGTACCTTTTCTTATGAACGTATGCCTTTTGGTTTATCTAATTAAGGTGCCACATTTCAAAGAGCTATTCAAATAAATTTTGACGATTTGATCGACAAGATCATTCAGATCTACCTAGACGACTTAACTGTTTACTCTAAGACCTGATCATATCACTTTGGTGATCTGAGAAAATTTCTCATGCGATGTAGGAAATTTGACATCTATCTAAACCCTTCTAAGTCCATTTTTGGCATTATCGAGGGAAAGCTCCTTGGACACATTGTCTATGATTCAAGAATAAGCATTGATCCTGAAAGGATTGTTGCTATCCTTAATCTTCCCACTCCCACTTCCAAAAAGGAGGTTCAATATTTTATGGGGGTTATTAACTTTGTCCGTAGGTTTGTTCCAGATTTTGTTGTGATGGTCAAACCAATTCATAATTTCTTAAGAAAGATCATTCTTTTTCTTGGATAGATGATGTCAGAAATGTTTTTGAAGGGATTAAGAAAGAAATAAGGTCCGCACCAGTTTTGGCAAAGCCGGATTTTGAGAAGGGATTCACAATATATATTAATTCCACCGAGGAAGCAATTTTTGCTATCCTCATGCAAAATTATGACCAAGGTAATGAAAAACCAGTGGCTTCAATGAGTCAAATTTTTTCTGATGATAAATTTAAATATTATTTTATTGAGAAACATCCTTTCTCGCTTGTTAAGGCTGTTGAATTTTTTTTCCAGTTCATCTTAGGTAAGCACACATTGGTATAAGTCCCTTTTCTTGCTGTCAAGTTTTTTCTCTCACAGACTTATCTTTGAGGGAAGCTTGCACATTGGCTTGCCAAGATCCAAGGGAATGATTTGAATATCATGACTTCTACCACTATCAAGGGACGTGACTTAGCCCTTCACTTAGCTCAGCATGCTAAGAATATTGAAGAAATTGATGAAGAGGATAGTTCACTATCATCTCCATTTTACATTGATAACCAAATCCTTCCTCTGTCTAAACATCCATGGTATAAGAATTTTGTTTATTACTTACAAAACCAAATATGTCCAGACAAATTAGACACCCATCAAAGGAGAAGGGTCTGTCTTGAATCTGCAAGATACATCATTATAGGAGACTTCTTGTTTCAAAGATATGATGATGGTGTACTGCTACGCTGTGTAAACAATGAAGATGCACAAAAACTATTGCAAGAAACTCATGGTTCTTCAAGTTATGTCATTCATGTAGGAGGGAATTTTTTTGATAAAACCACTACTTTCAAAATTATTAGGAAAGGATACTATTGGCCTTCAACCTTCCATGACCCTTATGTTTTTTCAAGATCTTATGACAAGTGCCAAAAATTTGCAAGGAAAGAACGCCTTTCAACCATGCCATTACAACCTATCCTCCCTTTTTAAGACTTTCCTTTTTCAAAGTGGGGATTGGATTTTATTGGTCCTATTAATCCTCCATCTTCAGCAGGAAAAGTTTTCATTTTAACAGCCACAGACTATTTTACAAAATGGGTTGAATTTGTCCCACTTAAGCATTCAACAGATGATGGTAATTTCCTTCCATGAAAATAACATTTTTTCCAGATTTGGTCTTCCATTGGAAATTATTACCGACAATGGTCCCGCTTTTATTTTTGCTAAGCTGACCCAATTTTTAGCTAATTTGGGGGTTAAACATTTCACCTCATCAGCTTATTATCCCCAAGGGAATGGGCAGGATGAGTCTACCAACAAGAATCTGGTAAGAATCGTCAAGACACTCATAGAATATAAGACCCGTTAGTGGCACACTCTCCTCACTTATGCCCTTTGGGAAGATCGAACTACCACCAAGGTGAGCACCGATTTCACTCCTTTCCATTTTGTTTATGGTCAAGAAGCCCTCCTATCAACTGAGCTGGAACGTTCTTCCTTAAGGTTGATGCTACATATCAAAGAATTAAATTCTTGTGATGTTTCACAAAGGATAAACACACTCCTAGCTTTGGAAGAGAAAAGGATGCTTTCTTTGGATAATATTAAAAGGAGACAACAAACCGTTAAGAAGTATTTCAACAAGAGTGTCAAGACTGTCAAATTTTAGGTCAATGAAAAAGTATTGATGTGGGATTCATCTCACGCTGATAGGGGAAGACATTTAAAATTTCAAAAATTATGGTTGGGTCCTTTCAAGATCACTTTTGTCTTAGGTACTAATTCTTACATTCTAAAATATTTACAGGAGTGATTGTTTTCCTACAGCACTATCGGTTCTCACTTGAAGTATTATGTGGAACCAACTTGAAAAGTTCTAACGCTGTTTGTATTTTCTCTATGTTAGTAGTCTAGTTCTTCTTTCAATTTTTCACTATTTTTCTTTTCTGCTTACAATAGTTTGCTTTTTTCTTTTTGTTTTAAGCATTTTCTGTTTCTTTTACGTTCTTCCATTTTATTTCCGTTGTTTTAAATTTTGCAATTTTATTTTTGTCATGACTTTATTGCTTACCATCTTCTAGTTGATTTTTGGTAAAGAATAAGATGTTGGATCAGTTCTACCACAGAGTCACTCCTGCAAGATATTGTTGGTCAATAACACCAAGCTTACACATTTGCCACGATGTTTCCCCTGAAAAGCACACTTGAATTTTCTATCTGCTTTCACTGCTGTCTTATAAAGAAATTGGTTATCTCCCGCTTCTTCTTTCCATTTCTTCATCCATTTGAGAAATAAAAGAGTAAGTCCATTAATTTTTCTTCTTGAAGTAAAGAGAAAAATCTGATTGAATGATTATACATACAGGGATAAACCCCCTCATACTTAACACTTTTCATGAGCCATTCCCAAATTCCTGATCATTGTTCCATTAAATCCGCTCACTTCCCCTTGTTGCATGATCATTATGGTTATATATTCTTGATCTATCATTCTTGGTCTACAAAACCATGAGTTCTGAGTTCTAAATCCGTTGAAAACAAATTTCCTTGTGGAGTTGCCAGTTTGTTGACGATTAAAATCACAACAAGTATTTCGCCTGCAAAGTATTGCTAAAGCCTAATAATTATAAGCTAATGATATATATAATACTAGTAGGTGGGACCCCTTGTATATTGGAGGATAAACTTCTTATTTGATATTATGTTGTTGATTCAACACTTCTTACAGGGCTCTACATGATTGATGGTGATATGTTGGTTTTATTGCGACAACTGGATGGTGGATAAGGCATGTTGTGTGTTGTTTTTGTTGCTCTAGGCTCTAATATCATGTCATAATGGCTTATGATATCCGTTGTTACCTTGATATTTACTCCTTGATTTATTACTTGTGACACCTTGACGCAGACCCCAACCCTCGGGTCAAGATCCGCTTAGGATCGTTCTAAAATCCCCTTGAGCCGAAGTGGCTCCTTTGATTCCCGTTGGAACCTCCAACGAATCCACAGGTCCTTTGTAAAAACTATCCCTATGTAACTTGAAACCAGGCACGATCTTTTCCTTCTCCAAGCAATCACTACCTTGTCTTAGCAAAAGCGTCTTTCGCAACTCGCGTGTTCATAAGTCGAATACCTTCAACTTATCTTCACCAAACGCCGATACCCGAGATGCGATGGGGTATGGCTCCTTCCTTGACAACGCCCTCCATGCATAACCGTTGGCTAGGGCTAAGTATTAGCACCTCTTCGCAACTCATGACCTCACGACTTGGAGTGTTGAACTTTGGCACACTCCCTTTTTGAAACCCCAAGAGGCGATGGTTGACTTCCTTTTCGCACTTCTCGCAACTTGCAATCTCGCGAGTTGGAGTGTTGAGCCTTCGTGCTCCTCCTTTGAGAAAACCCGAGAGGCGATGGGTCAACTATGGGTTGATTCCTTCAATGCAACAAGTACATGCCACCTGTCACCGCTTACGCCTTTCTCTAGGGGTTAGTTGTTCATGCCACCTGTCAACCTTGCGGTCCACACTTGACAGATTTGTCGCGCATTCACACAAGCCCTCGGCTCCTGGCACTTCACAATCTCGCACATTGAAAAGAACCTCTTTCAACCCCCAAGTCTTCGATATGCTATAGGTCTGTGGGGTTCTGATCCAATGGTTATCCTATGCCTTGGATTCAACGGTTGTTCCTGCTCCTTGCTACTCGAAAGTTCGTGCAACCAAATAATTTGGTCTATCCTCCAAACTCACGATATGTGATACCCCACGAAGATTCATATCTAACGGTTCTCCCGTGGGTTGGATCCAACGGTCTGGATCTCTTCCTCCCTTCTTGCAACTCGAGACTTCGCGACTCCAAGAGTTTGGTCTTCCACTTCCAAACTCACGAACCCCGAGTTCGCGAAATGATCCGATGGCCCAAACTGACCACGATCGATGGTCCTCGTTGATCCTTGACACCAAAAAAATGGGTTCGTCTAACCTTTATCCACCCTGCAACCCCTCTGGATCCTAAGGTCCTCGCAACTTCGTGATTTCTCCACGGAGAATTCCGACCATTCGATTTCTTCCTCAAGAATCTCTGTGAAACGAGCCAACGTTCTTCCCTCGAAACTTAACCTTCTGCACGATGATTTCGCTTCCTCGTCTCCCTTTCAACACTTCAAAGGTGCTAATCCTCCTGAGATTTAACTTGTAAACTTGAGTCTCTAAAAGGACTCCTGCACGCACTCCTTGCAGCAATCTTTCAAATACTCTTGGGTATTTGATCTTTTGACTCTGTGCACTTTCTTCAACAACAGTCTTTCAACCTTTCAACCTTAGTTGATAAGTTCTAAGACCTCGATTATCCTGCGCACACCTTGCATGGCTTTTGTGATTCACCTGCACTTCTGCTGTAATGAGAATAACGATATCCCTCCTGAGCTTTCTGAGATAAAAATCAGAACCTTTGTCAACGCACACCTTGCGGATGTTTCAATGCACTCCTTACAAGAACTTCTCTCAGGAAGAGAAACAATTGAAACTCATTCTCTTTCCCTTTCAGACTTCATACATTCAACATGAAATCATACATTCAACATAGCATAGAATCATAACAAATTCATAACAGAGAGGATAAAACAACTGTAAGCATACCATTCAGCCTATGTAAACAGTAAGCATCATAACACCATGAAATCTGATTCAAATATTCTTATATTAATTCAAGCTCCTATACATGGGTCTTTCTCTACAACTCTCTGCTACAGCTCTATGCTAATGTTCTAATGAATACCATAATACAAAGACGAGGGTGTTTTTATATGTTTTCCCTCCTACTCTTCTAAATTTTCTAATCTATAATTCAAATCTACCTACTTTCATTAATTGGGCTTAAATGCCTTTTACATTGATAGATGAGAGAAAATCGTTCACAATCTGTTTACAACAACCCGATATAAATGCAAGTACAATTATAGCTACTACATTAATATCTTCTTCTTAATCTTTCAAAAAAAATTAAAAACGTGGAAAATGTGTGTTGTGCTTTTCCCAGCTGGCTTCTACTTCCACGCTCGCTTAGCTGGTTGCTTGCGATGCTCCTGCATCATACTCCCTCACTTGAAAATTTTCATGAACTCTTGTTCATGAGCTCTTGCATGGTTTTTCCATGCTTCTGAATTTCTAATTCATCCTCCCAACTGGCATCTTCAACTAGATGTCCTTTCCACTTGACCAAGTATTCAAAATACTCTTTTCGCCTGGTCTTTTTGCTAACCCTCTTGTCAATTATGCTTTCCATATGTGGCTTTTCAGATACAGGCATTTGTTTTGTGCATTGAATCTCTTTATGTTCTTCCTCTACTCCTGCTTCTTCAGCTCTATAAGGGTACAAATCCACAACATTGAATATCAATGAGATTCCGACCCCATCGGGTAATTCAATCTCATATGTGTTTGCCCCAAATTTCCTTATGACCTTGCATGGTCCAATCTTTTTCATCTTTAGTTTGTTATATGTTCCCATTGGAAACCTTTCCTTCCTTAGATATGCAAGAACCAGATCACCAACTTCAAATTGAAGTTTTCGCCTGTGTTGATCTTCTCTCCACTTGTATTATTTACTTGAACTCTGCAATCGCTTCGTAATTCGGCTGTGAAGCTCCTTCATTGATTAAGAAAAGTCCTCTTCACTAGCACTTCTGAATTCAATTTGTTCCACATCTCTCAATTCATAAACTCCCCTTCTCTGCATTCCATATACAATCTGGAATGGACTCTACCCTATTCTTCTGTTGAGTGAATCATTGTAAGAAAATTCCGCCTATGGAAGAATGTGATCCCACTGATTGTGGTGTTCACTCACTAGGCTCCTCAGCAAATCTCGCAAGCTTCTATTCACAACTTATGTATGTCCATCCGTTTGAGGATGATACGCTAACATAAAAGACAAACTTGTCCCCAGCTTCTTCCATAAATTCCTCCAGAAAAGTCCTACGAACTTGGTATCTCGATCAGAAACAATACTCCTTTGAAAAACAGGTTTGCAATATGAGTTGTGTCTCTGGTTTTTTGGCATGGTATGAAATGTGCCATCTTTGAAAATTTGTAGACTACCACAAAGATTGAATCACATCCTCTTTGCGTTCTTGGAAGTCCCAATATGAAATCCATGCTCACTGCATCCCACGGCCTTTCTGGTATGGGTAATGGTTGATATAACCCTGTGTTCTGCATTTTCCCTTTTGTGTGCTGACAAATCCTGCATCTGTCCACAAATTTCTTAACATATGTTCTCATCCCTAGCCAATAATATGAGCTATTCCACTTTGAGAACGTTTTATCATGATCGAAGTGTCCGGCCAATCCTCCACTGTGTTTTTCCTTCAGCAGGTTTTCCCTCATGGAGCATTTTGGAATACATAGTTGATTTTCCCGGAACAATAATCCATCCTGGATGATTTATTCGGTCCACTGGCTTCTGTCTCTGAGAACTGGATTCTCAGACACTTCATACGCTTCCTTAAAATGTAGGTCATCCTTGTACATTTCTTTGAGGTTATCAAAACCCAAAGTCTTGACTCTGAATTCCTGCATAAGCAAACATTTCCTGCTCAAAGCATCAACAACTTTGTTAGCAGTTCCAGAAATATGCTTAATTACAAAAGTAAAATTCTGCATGAATTCAACCCATTTAGCATGCTTTTGGTTCATCTTCTCCTGTTGAGTCATGAATTGTAAAGCATGATTATCGTTGTACAAAACAAACTCTTTGGGAACCAAATAGTGTCTCCATTTCTTCAGCGCTTGTATGACTACATAAAATTCTTTGTCATATGTTGAGTACTTAATCTTCACTTCATTCAGTTTTTCACTGAAGTATGCGATTAGACTGTCGTCTTGGCTTAAGACCAATCCAATTGCAAATCCACTCGCGTCACACTTGACCTGGAATGTCTTGCTAAAATCTAGCAAAACCAGAATTGGTTGTTCCGTGATCTTCTTCTTCAGCGGATTGAAACTCTTCTCTGCTTCTTATGTCCAGTGAAAATATTTGTGTCTTTTCTTCACCGTATCCATCATTGGTGTGCTAATTCCACTAAAATTTCGAATGAATTTCCTGTAGAAACTAGCCAAACCATGGAAGCTTCGAACTTCAAACACATTTTTCGGCGATGGCCAATTCTTAATCGCATTTACCTTTTCGGGATCCATCTTCAACTCATTCGCAGAGATAAAAAAACCCAAATAAATGAGTTATGTCCTCATAAATGATGATTTCTTCATATTAATCAACAATTTCTCTTGTTGTAATCTCTTCATCACTGCAGCTAAATGCTTTAAATGCTCTGCTTCTATCTTGCTGAAAATTAATATATCGTCAAGATATACAATGACGAATTTCCCTATAAAATCCTTCAGGACTTCGTTCATCAACCTCATGAAAGCACTGGGTGCATTCGTTAAGCCAAATGGCATGGCAAGACATTCATACAGCCTCTCATTCGTCTTGAATGTTGTCTTCCATTCATCACCTTCTCTCATTCAAATTTGATGATACCCTCTTTTCAAATCAATCTTTGAAAAGAATCTTGCTCCACTCAAGAAATCCATCAAGTCGTCCATCCTTGGTAATGGAAATCTGTATCTGATGGTAATCTTATTGATCGCCCTTGAGTCTGTACACATTCTCCAACCTCCATATTTCTTTGGGTTGAGAATTGTCGGAACAACGCATGGACTCAAGCTTTCCTGAATCAATCCTTTATTCATTAAGTCCTGGACTTGTCTCTTGACTTCCTCATTTTCCTGTGGCGTCAACATGTACACAGCTTTATTTGGTAAAATGGCTCCAGGTATAAGATCGATATGATGGCTTATACTTCTGATAGGTGGCAACAGACAAGGTAGTTCATCCACTAATATATCAACAAACTCTTCCAGCAACTCCTGGATTTCTTCTGGTAAATCATCTATCCTTGTACTAGTCAAAACAATTTTGGGCTTCCTGACCACAATAAATTGTGTGTCTTCCTTCTTCTTAACCTCCTTAAGGAGTTCCTTCCCACTCATGAGAAGTACAGTGTTGCTCATTTCTATTTTCACCTCTTGGTTCTTAATCGGTAGTAACATGTGAGTCCTACCATTTTTCTCCAGGGTGTATGTGTTCTTTCTCCCATCATGAATCACATTTCTGTCATATTTCCATGGTCTACCCAACAATAGATGACAAAAATCCATGGGAATGACATCACATAATATTTCATCTTTATATCCTCCTATTTTAAATCCAACTAAACATTGTTTAGTGACATTTACCTGATGTCCTTTTTGTAGCCACAAAACTCTTTATGGGCTTGGATGTACAATAGTCTCCAGCTCCAGCTTTTCTACCATCTCTGTAGATACGAGATTATCTATGCTACCGCTGTCCACTATGAATTTGCATACCCTATCTTTCGTTTTGCAAGCATTCCGAAACAAACTGTTTCTTTGGGCTGGGTTCTCTACCTCTTTCTCTGGCATGAAGAGAACTTTCCTCATCATCAAGGATCTTCCTCTCTCAGCATCTTCTGCCTCAACATTCCTTCCTTCAGCTTTGGCAATGTGAGTTTCACCACCATCGTTTTTCTTATATGGACACTCATAGGATTTATGTCCGATCTTTCCACAGACAAATCATTATACTTCACCGCCTCTACCTCTTCTTCTTCCTCTAGCTCGAGGAAAAGTATTTCTATCCGCATACTGTCTTCCCTGTGAGATTCCCCCTCTCTCAGGTTGAGTTTGAGGTTTCTTCCCCTCTTCTTTAGAGTTCTGAGTTCTGTCTTGGGCATTTTTTTTTCCTCAGGCTTGACTTCTACCTCGGCCTCTTTGACCTTGCTTCCAGCTCAACTTTTCTTTAGCCTTCAGAGCCATCTGATAAGCATCTTCCACAGTCCAAAGGGTCATCATGCTCATCTCATCTTGAATGTCATATCGTAGACCATTCATGTACCTGGAAACATTTTCATCATCGCTTTCCCGATGACCTGCTCTGATGTTTATCTTGTAGAACTCTTCAATGTATTCCTCCATTGACATCAACTTCTGTCTCAAATTCTACATCCTCCGAAATAGAGTGATTTGATAATCCTTGGGTATGAATTTGGCTTTCATCTTTACAACCACTCTATCCCAAATTTTAATTTTTTGCTTGCCCTTGCAGCATCTGTCAGCCTACAGTTCATCCCACCATAGTGTTGCATTCCCTTTAAGTTTAGTAACGGCATGTTTGACCTTCTTTTCTTCCTCGACATCCTCATAGTCAATGTACTTGTCTAGAGCTCTAATCCAATCTAGAATCTCTTCAACATCCAGGTTTCCCTCATACACTGGAATGTCCATTTTTTCTCTGGCACCTATCCTTGCAACATCCCTAAATAGGCGTTCATCTGCAGCATCTTCGACTGCAACTTCTTTTCCTTCGTGTCCAGCTTCATTTTCACTTTCAGCTTCGTTGATGTCCCCAGCGTCAATTATGTGCCTCTATACTGTCTCCATGGCATCAAGTCTGGCACGTAGTTCGCACATTTCTCTTTCCACTACTGGATCATGCATTGGTCTATCTCTTCTCCTCAACAGCATGGCTGTAAAATTTCTCCTCTTTTCTCTGCTACAGAAAGCAAAGAACTTTTTCTATGCTCTGATACCACAATGACGTAGACCCCAACCCTCGTGTCAATATCCACTCAGGATTGTTCTAAAATTCCCTTGAGCCGAAGTGGCTCCTTTGATTCCCGCTGGAACCTCCAATGAATCCATAGGTCCTTTGTAATAACTCGCCCTATGTAACTTGACACCAGGCGCGGGCTTTTCCTTCTCCAAGCAATCGTGACCTTGTCTTAACGCAAGCGTCTTTCGCAACTCGCATGTTCACGAGTCAAAGACCCTCAACTTTTCTTCACCAAACGTCGATACCCGAGATGCGATGGGGTATGGCTCCTTCCTTGAAAGCTCCCTCCATGCGTAACCGTCGGCTAGGGATAAGTATTAGCGCCTCTTCGCAACTCGTGACCTCGCGAGTTGGAGTGTTGAACTTTGGCACTCTCTCTTTTCGAAACCCCGAGAGGCGATGGTTGACTTCCTTTTCGCACTTCTCACAAATTGCAATCTCACGAGTTGGAGTGTTGAGCCTTCTTGCTCCTCCTTTGCGAAAACCTGAGAGGCAATGGGTCAACTGTGGGTTGACTCCTTCAATGTGGCGAGTACATGCCACCTGTCACTGCTTACGCCTTTCTCTAGGGGTTAGTTGTTCATGCCACATGTCAACCTTGCAGTCCCCACATGATGGATGTGTCACACATTCACATGAGCCCTCGGCTCCCAGCACTTCGCGATCTCACTCGTTGAAAAGAACCTCTTTCAACCCCCGAGTCTCCGATACGCGATATCTCTACGAGGTTCTGATCCAACGGTTCTCCCGTGCCTTGGATCTAAATGTTGTTCCTGCTCCTCGCTACTCGGAAGTTCGTGCAACCAAGGAATTTGGTCTATCCTCCGAACTCACGATATGCGATGCCCTGCGAAGATTCAGATCTGACGATTCTCCCACGGCTCGGATCCAACGGTCTGGATCTCTTCCTCCCTTCTCGCAACTCGGGACTTCGCGACTCCAAGAGTTTGGTCTTCCACTTCCAAACTCACGAACCCCAAGTTCGGGAAACGATCTGACGGCCCAAACTGACCATGATCAATGGTCCTCATTGATCCTTGACACCAAAAAAATGTGTTTGTCCAACCCTTATCCACCCTGCAACTCCTATGGATCCTACGGTCCTCACAACTTCGCGAGTTCTCCACGGAGAATTCCGACCGTTCGATTTCTTCCTCAAGAATCTCTGTGAAATGAGTCAATGTTCTTCCCCCGAAACTTAACCTTCTGCACGATGATTTCGCTTCCTCGTCTCCCTTTGAACACTACAAAGGTGCTAATCCTCCTAAGATTTAACTTGTAAACTCGAGTCTCTAAAAGGACTCCTACACACACTCCTTGCAACAATCTTTCAAATACTCTTGGGTATTTGATCTTTCGACTCTATGCACTTTCTGCAACAACAGTCCTTCAACCTTTCAACCTTAGTTGATAAGTTCTAAGGCCTCGACTAGCCTATGCACACCTTGCATGGCTTCTGTGCTTCACCTGCACTTCTGCTGGAATGAGAATAACGGTATCCCTCTTGAGATTTCTGAGATAAAACACAGAAACCTTGTCAACGCACACCTTGCGGACGTTCCACTGCACTCCTTGCAGGAACTTCTCTTAGGAAGAGAAACAATTGAAACTCATTCTCTTTCTCTTTCAAACTTCATACATTCAACATGAAATCATACATTCAACACAACATAGCATCATAACAAATGCATAACAGAGAGGATAAAACAACTGTAAGCATACCATTCAGCCTATGTAAACAGTAAGCATCATAACACCATGAAATCTGATTCAAAGCTTCTTACATTAATTCAAGATCCTATACATGGGTCTTTCTATACAACTCTCTGCTACATCTCTATGCTAATGTTATAATGAATACCATAATACAAAGACGATGGTGTCTATATCCGTTTTCCCTCCTGCTCTTCTAAACTGTCTAATCTATAATTCAAATCTACCTACTTTCATTAATTGGGCTTAAATGCCTTTTACATTGACAGATGAGAGAAAATCGTTCACGATCTGTTTACAACATCCCGATATAAATGCAAGTACACTTCTAGCTACTACATTAATATCCGCTTCTTAATCTTTCAAAAACATTTCCAAACGTGGAAAATGTGTGATGCGCTTTTCCCAGCTGGCTTCTGCTTCCATGCTCGCTTGGCTGGCTGCTTGCGATGCTCCTACATCACACCTGCAAAAGATGTTAGTAACAACAAATAAGAGCAATTTTGTGACACCTGCAAAAGATACAAGTTAGTAAAAAAAAATGAGAGCAATTGAAAAGAAATAAAGCAATATGAACAAAATCCAAAAGAAAGGAACTATGCTACTATGCCATATGATGTTGCACTATGCATTTGAAGTTTAAAGGAAATTGTGTTAGTCCAACTAAAAAGGTTAATGACTATGCGATATATTGTTTCCTGTGAAGGACCGTTTGATATGCGTTATGGTATGTTTGGAAATGGTTAATATAACATATGGTGGCACATTTTGGATGTTGGTTTCGATGCATGGTTTTATTGAATGAATTAATTGAATGGTGGGCTAGTGTGTACTAAGGAATTGAATGACTGGAGGATGGAGGCGACGTGCATTTACTGCACGTCCCTCCATACCTCTCCCACTGGTCGTCACCCTAGCTTGGCTATTGTTCAATTGTGTTCGTTGTGGTTAAGCTCCTATTTTTAGGCAAAGGAAGAACTGTTCGGCCGAGCTCGCGTTTTTAAGGTTTTTGGTTACAGGTATTTCTTTTTCGCCATCCATGAACCCGCTCTGGTTATGAAATAAGTATTGGCTCGATGATGTATGAGTTTGTGCTTTTATTAAGACTGGAAATTGTGTAAAAATGTGATATTTCTTTGGAATGGATGGTATGTGTGGTTTTCATTGCAATGATGGTTGAAGTTGCAGTTTCATTGATCATTCTGAGTGATAGAAGCCATGAAGGCTCTCTATCGTCCTTATTGGTCTTGGTTTAAGGGTTTCATTTGGTCCAGATTGGATGGTTGTCTCCACACATTTCTTGTCACCATACCCAATCGTTTTGTTGTTATGGGGTTGTTGGGTTTGAACCACCTTGTGTCACTGCGTATCGTTTCACTTGGGTATGGGTTCGCTCATGCTATTGATGGTTTCAAAATGAGTTATGATGGCTATTACGCCAAGGGGATCGCTTTAAGGTTGATTTCTATTTCATGGATCTGTTAATATCAACATTATTTGGGTTGATTGGGAAAACCATGAGGGTTATACCCTGCATGTTCTCGGTGTTATTACAAACAAATATGAAGCCCCTGCCCCTGCCCCTATGTTCATAGTCTTTCCTACCTGGGGAATTGTCACCTTATCTTGCAAAACTATTGTTGATATGGCCTGTGTTTCCATCGTGTTGTCTCAAAAGTTCTCACTTGTTGGTGGCCAACTCAAATTTCCCTGTGTTGGTTCCACAAAGCAAAACCTTGATTATTCAAAACTTGTTTTTGGAGCTAGTTATATCCTGTTGGGCACATGTTTGACTGTTATGAATTGGTGGAATATCGTCGACAGTGGTTGATTATTGGTCGTCTCTGTTAATAACTGGCACAGTGTTTTTTTACGATTGGTGTATAATCGTTGTATTCTTTTATGGGGGAAGATAGTTAAGCATGGTTTAAATTGGTTGATTTGAGAAATGAAATAGGGAATACAGTTGTTGTCTCCTTGTATTGGATTGATAGCTCAACATCCTTTGATGGTTTGATTCGGGGTAATTAGACATGAACATACACATAAATTCTCTTACGTTTGGTTGAATGGTCTCTGTATCCTACAACATCGTATAAGTTGAAATGATGATTGTTGTTACTATGTGTTTAAAGGGAAAACATGATTATTGCAATTTGAAATGTTGATGATTGTGTTTTGGCTATCCTTTGTATATGTTTGATGGATATCGTGCATTGTGTCACATATGGGCATGGGTTATGTGATAGTATGTTCTCATTACAATTTAATTGTTAAATGGAATTGAGGGATGAAATCAAGCATCCTTTTTGTGTCTGTGTTTGATTAAGGAAATATTCATGGACAATGGTTTATTTTTTATGCTGAACAAATTGGAAATAAGTGATTGTGGGTCCATTTGGAAATTGTTTTAAAAAATTAAATCGAAAAATGAGAAGAAACAAAAATCTGATACATGTTTTTTGGAAGGAATGTTGTTTTTATTTTGATGACGTTGTGTTAAGGATTTAATTGCGAGTAGTGAGAAAATCCATACACAAAAATGATTAAACTATGCACAGTAGTTGTTAAATTGATCACAATGATTATTTGGTTAAGTGTTGAATCTTTTGCATTTAATATAGGATGGTTTTATGGATCACTTAATTAATTTTATGAACAATATCTGCTCTCCTTCCCTACCATTATTTCACTTTTCACTAATTACAATCCCCCCACCTTCCCATATTCATTACTCACTCCCTGTTCCTAGAAATTAATTACAGTTAAGAGGAGCTCAATGTTGTGACAATTTAAGATCACATGGATGATTTACAGTAGTGTGTTCTTTGATTTACATTTCAGTTGATTGTTGTTGTCTGTGAGCAGTAACCATGTTCTTTTCCCCCTCATTTTAACATTTTTTTTCGCTCATTACTAACCCCTCGCATATCCCCGAAACTTTGTTCACCCCTTGCTCATTGACAATGGTTAAGCAATTTGTATGGATTGGATTGCATGAGTCTGATATGTTGTCGAGCCAAAATTTATTTCATATTTAAAAAAAAGGAGAGTTGTCATGTATGTTTGATAAATAAATTATTTTCTAACCAATTATGCATATAGGAATGATATTTTCAAGCAAAATTTTGAAAACCAAGGCCCACCATGCTCCTGACAAAGGGAAAGCCACTACCACCCCTTCTTCACCTTCAAATGATTCTGATAATTTTGTGTCCTCCCGCATGCATTTGAGGGGCAATTTCTCTCATGAGATCAACGAGATTAGGCCTAAAGGCTCCACACAACCTAAGGAAAATTCAGAGAAATTAAAGGGTAATAGCAGCAACAAGGGAAAATAGGCATTTTAAGTTTTTATTTATTTATTGTTGATGACAATTGACTTCAGAAGTTTTGGACAACATGTTTGTTTTTGGATATATGAGTAATATATTTTTTGAAAATAATTTCAGATATCAATGAGATTAATTGTCTAGAATGAATGTGATGATGGGAGTCACAAGGAGGGATGTTTTTGTTTAATTAATTAGTTATGTTATGATTGTTAAGATCTAAATGGGAGTCACAAGGGGTCTCACCTACTAGTTATTATTTATTTACAAACCTTATTATGATTTATTGCTTTTCCCTCTAACTAAAAATTTGGTTGAGTTTTTAGTTAACTTAACTAATGAAGCAGTTCAACTACTTCAACCAATTCTAATTTTCTTAAAGGAAAAAGGAAAGGGAAGAACAAAAGGGGAATAGAAGGAGAAGCACACTAAGGTTTGCTCTTTGAGTTTGTGTTGAGATAGTTCAGTTTGCATTCATTCCTTAATTGATCATAAGCCTAATTCTTTTTTATGATAGTCGGTTCTTATTGTAGACAACAAGATTCAGGGCTGAATTACATCATTCAAACACTTGTTTTTTCAGAGGTGTTGATCTATCTTTGATAGTATGTGTAGACTTGTCTATTTGTGAATTATTTTTCATGACTGACAAAGGATATTGTGCAGAGTCGAGTGGGAAGCAATCTGTGGCAAGATGATCCAACTTTTAGAGTTGAGTATTTTATTTTCTATCAGAGGTCCTTTTGTATGTTTCATCGGGGACGCCTAAGTTTGACTTTCGTCCAAAACTTCTTCACGAAATTTTGGAAAGAGAATGACTCTTTAATGAATTGGAATGAAATAAAGGATTGCTTTATGTCTCATCTGTCTTGATTATCGACTTGGTTTCTTTACTTATGTCGCTATATTTATTTCAGCAACTGTTATATTCAAAAAATCATATAAATAATGAATTTTCCAGCAATCTGTTATTTATAGAAAGACTAGTCTAAGCACCTGTAATCAATACTTGTGAGTTAGGATATCAATTTTGATGGCTATAAACATAGGGTGATATTCCCATTTATTTTTATTTAGCCAAGAAGAATATGAAAATGCTTGAGTAAGATCATTTCATATCTTTTCCTCCACACATACCAAATTTTCTTTCTCTTTGACCTCAGACCCCTGTGGTTGATGCATATGAATCTCTTCATCCAAATCCCGATGGAGAAAAGTTTTTTTTACATCTAACTGTTCAAGATGAAAATATTCTACTACTACAAGACTTAAAATAGTCCTAATTGAAGTCATCTTAACAATAGGATAACATATTTCATCAAAATCTATACCTTTCTTTTGTGCAAACCCCTTTACAACAAGTCTAGCTTGGTACCACTTTTTTGCTCCATCTTCTTCCTTCAACTTGTAAACCCATTTATTATGCAATGCTCTTTTTCTTGCAGGAAACTGAACCAAGTCCCAAGTCTGGTTATTTACCAAGGAATCCATTTCCTCTTCCATGACTTCCTCCCACTCATTTTTAGTGTCTATTTGCACTGTCTCTTCATAACATTTTGGTTCACCATAATCAGTCAACAATAAATAATAAAATGAAAGAGATTATTGTTCAGGGGGTCTACTTAACCCGGTAGATCTTCTAACAACACTTGCAATAGTTTGAGCTACATGTTTCTCCCATTGTTGTACATTTTGATTTTCTGGTACCTTTGGAATCTCTTTTTTCAGTGATCTCATCAAGCACTGTGTATTTTGGTTTTTCTTTTTCATGTTTCTTTCCCTGCAATTGATCTTTGTGCATGACCTTTGCATTGAATATGACATATCTAATCCTAATGATTTTGTGATTTTCATAATCCCATAAGCGATAACCAAAATCATTAACATTGTATCCAATAAAGGAACACTTCTTGGAGTTTTCCTCAAGCTTTGTTCTATTTTCTTTATCAATATGGACAAATGCTTCACAACCGAAAGTCTTCAAAAAAGAATAGTTGACCTTTTTACCCGTCCATGCCTCCTCTGAAATTACACCATCCAAAGAACTTGGAGGTCCTATGTTTATTAAGTAAACAACAATATTTACAACGTCTGCCCAAAACTGTAAGGGCAACCCAACATGCAATCTCATACTCCTTGCACACTCCATGATTGTCATGTTCATCCTTTCTGACACACCATTTTATTTTGGTGTTCCTGGAACTGTTTTCTCTCTACGAATCCCATGGTATGAACAGTAATCATCAAACTCATTGCTGCAATATTTAGTTCCATTGTCTGATATGAGACAATTCAACCTTTTTCCTATCTCATTCTCAACCAAATCTTTCCATTTATTAAAAGTATAAAAAAACATCAATTTTTTGTCGAATGCAATAAACCCAAGTTTTTCTAGTTGCATCATCAATAAAAGTAACATAATAATGAGAGCCACCAAGGGATGATACCTGAGCTAGTCCCCATACATATGTATGCAAAAACTCTAACCTTTCACTCTTTTTTTCTTTTTCGACTCTGATAAATCTGACTCTCTTATGTTTTCCATAAACACAATGCTAACAAAAATCCAAATCAATTTGTTTAAGATATAGAAAAAAAATTATTCTGTGAAGTATCAGCATCCCCTTCTCACTCATGTTTCCAAGCCTATGATGCAACAATGTTGTATCCACTCCTGTAGGAACAAAAGATATCAAAGAGTTAGTATTACCAGTACATAAATACAATGTACCTACCTTCTCTCCTTTTTCTATCACCAATGATCCTTTGTTGACCTTCCACACCTTATCTTAAATATCGATATACAACCTTCACTTGCCAACTTCCCTATTGAAATTAGATTTTTCCTTAGATATGGAACATGTATTACCTGTTTCAAAAACCATTGGTTTCCATTCCTTTGTTTTATTTTTAACTTTCTCGATGCAACAATTTTGCATGGTGCATCATCACCCAAATGAACTTGTCCACACTCACCTTGAACATAATATAGAAAATGTTTCCTATGGGGTGTGGCATGAAATGAATCCCCTGAATATACTATCCAAGACTCAGAAATATTATCTACTGAAATAATCAAATCATCTTATAACACATCACCTGTTACATTTACTTCCTAATTTTTCTCTTGTTGTCCATCTCTTTGTTTCTTTGGAGCTCTGTAGTCTTTCTTCATATGTCATTTCTTCCCACAATTCTAGCACTCTATCTTTCCTAGTCTAGATTTGGATTTGTCCTTCCTAGAATTCCCGCGGTTCCATGAACCCTTTCCTCTATCCTTTTGTCTTCCCATGTTATCCATGTTTAATGCATTACCTGATGTCTCACCTATTATTTTCCGTTGCATTTCCTCGCTAAGGATAACACCTACAACATCATCAAATTATAAAGTGTTTGAACTAGAGACAAAGTTACTTACAACCATGACCAAGCCGTTCCAACTTTCTGGAAATGAGTACAATATTAGAAGAGCCCTGACCTCATCATCAAAGTCCACTTTTACAGAACTTAGTTGATTAGTAACCATATATTAAATTCATTTAAATGATCTACAAAAGACCCACCTTCTAACATCTTCATATTAAATAATCTCTTCATTAGGAATACCTTATTGGATGCCGAGGGTTTTTCATACAGTTTATCCAATGCGTCCATCAACTCCTTCATTGTCTTTTCTTTTGAAACATTGAAAGCCATCAACGTTGCCAAGCTCAACTGTATCATTCCTAGTTCCTTTCTGTCAAGAACCTCCCATTCTCCATCCTTCATGGCCATGAATTTCTTTGTTGTTCCACCCAATGGTAGGAATAGATCCTTATGATATAAATAATCTTCCATTTGAATCTTACATAACTATTAGTTTTGGCCGTCAAATTTATCGACCCTAAACTTTCCATCTTCTGCCATTTCTCCCACTTGAAGCAGAAACCCTCTTTTTCTGTGAGTTACCTTTCGCTTTGATACTAGTTGTTAGAAAAATATAACCGTGAAGCAATAAAATAAAAAACAAATGCGGAAATAAAAAACAGAAGATACACAATACAATAGAGACATAGATATACGTGGTTCACCTAGTGTGGGACACGTCCACCAAATAAGTTTCCAATTCATTCCCTCTTTATTATCCAACAAATGAAGGGATACAATCTACAACACATCCACTATAACTTCCTCTTATTTATTTCATAGTCTCCTCTCTCAGAATACAATATTCACAATGATACATAACCACAATACATTTCCCTCATAAAATAGGGTTTCCTTCTAGGGAAAATGTAATATACCAGATATAAAATGTATGCAGAACAGAAATAAAATGCTAGTAATGGCAGAATAACAACAATATAACCAGAGCATTCACCACAATAACACTGAAATGATATAAGAATAACAACAAAAATAACACTTTGAATCTGAAAGCAACATTCACGGGCCTCTTCGAAGGGGAAACCTCCATTTGAGCATAGATCTATTACAATAATATCCAAGCTAGGGTTCTCATACCCTCGACTCCTATTTATACTAAAAAGAAGCATCTAGAGGAAGATCCTTCTAGAAGAAGAAGTTTCTATTAGGTCTTCTTACATCCACCTTATTCTATTTTATTGAAATTCCTTATTAATATTGACCTTTATTAGATCCGAATATATTATTCTACCTATGTGTGGGTTAGGACCCTAACATGTCCGCCCCCTTAAAAACAACCTTGTCCTCAAGGCTTGAGATGAGGAAATTGTTGCAAAATGGTAGCTGGTTCCCAAGTGGCGCCTGCTAGAGTTGTATCTTTCCAGTGGACTAGCACTTTCTTGATGGTTCTCTGACGTAGGAGACGATCATGCTGGTCTAAAACTGCTTCTGGTTGTAGCCAAATGGATCATTCTTCAACTAACTCTGGAAGGTTGGTTTGAATTTGGCACTTAGCTCCAATCACCTAATTTAGGAATGAAACATGAAAAACAGGATGTAGCTTCGAATGGTTGGGCAAATCTAACTAATAGGCGACTTGTCCCACGTGCTTGAGCATGGTATAAGGACCATAAAATTTGGGCGCTAGATTTTGAAAATGCTCGGCCTTGAGGGAAGTTTTCTTGTAAGGTTGCAGTCGAAGAAACACCTGATCCCCTTCTGCAAATTGATGTTCAGAGCGACCTTGATCTGCTTCTTGCTTCATGCAATTCTGTGCCATGACCAAATTCTCTTTGAGGGTATGGGGAATAGCCTCTTGAGATGTAAGTGTTAAGTCAACCAACTGGACCTTCGAGGCACCCGGTAAGTATGAGAGAACTGAAGGTGTTTTTTTTCCATATACTGCTTCAAAAGGAGTCATGCATGTAGTTGTATGGTATGAAGTGTTGTACCACCATTCAGCTAGGGGTAACCATTGCTCCCACTGATTTTTCTTTTCCGAGGCAAAACACCTCAAATATGTTTCCAAACACTTGTTGACAACTTTCGTTTGGCCATCAATCTAGGGATGATAAATTGTGATGAGATGCAATTTTGTGCCTTGTATCTTGAACAGTTCTTGCCAAAAATTGCTTGTGAAAGTTGGGTCGCGATCAGAAACAATAGAGTGCAGCATGCCATGAAGCTTGAAGACCTGATCCACGAAGATTTGAGACACCGTGGATGCTGTAAATGGGTGTTGAAGGGTGAAGAAATGAGAATACTTAGAAAGGCGATCAACAACCACCATGATGACGGATTTGTTTCCCGATTTGGGTAAGCCGGTAATAAAATCCATAGAGATATTCTTCCAAATAGCAGGTGGAATCGAGAGCGGTTGTAGTGTGCCAGATGATTTGACTGTTTCTCCCTTGTTGTGTTGACACACATCACATTCAACTACAAAATTACAAATGTCCTGTTTCATACCATCCCAGAAAAAGGAACGTTTGACCCTATCATAGGTTTTGGCGAACCCGGAGTGCCCTGTTGTGGGTGTAGCATGAAGCTCAAAAAGTACCGTGGATTTAAGCTTTGATTGTTTACTTAAATACAAACGGCCTTTGTATCGAAGTTCCTCATGGAGCCAAGAGTACCTTGGGGAAGCTAGAGCATTGGAGTGCAATTGCTGGATCAACTGCAAACTTTTGGGATCTTGTAGCCATTCCTGGCAAACGACTTGGAGCCAATCTAGTACAATGAATGAAAGAGAAAAAAGGGATTCTTCATATTCATATTTTCGGGAAAGTGCATCCGCAACTACATTGTCTTTTCCTTTCTTATAAATGATCTCATAATCATATCCAAAGAGTTTAGTCACCCATTTTTGTTGTTCTGGGGAGGAAATGTATTGTTCCAGAAAATACTTGAGGCTTTGATGGTCTGTCTTAATTTGGAACCATTTCCCCAATAGATAAGGACGCCACAGATCCACAGCATGCAGAATAGCCAACATTTCCTTTTCATAGATGGATTTGCCTAGATTTCTTTCAGATAGTTGCTTGCTGGTAAAGGACAAAGGTTGACCCTCTTGCATAAGGACAACACCAATTCCTTTCCCTGAGGCATCACATTCCAACACAAAGGTCTTTGTGAAATCAGGAAGGGCGAGGACTGGAGTGGTGCACATGGCCATATTCAAGGTTTGAAAAGCTCTAGCAGTGGTTGGAGTCCAAGTGAAAGATTTCTTTTTGAGGAGAGCATCGAGAGGTGCTGCAATATTCCCATAATTCTTAACAAACTTGCGATAATACCATGTTAAGCCTAGAAATACACGCAATCTCTTAAGAGTCTTTGGGTGAGGCCAGTCTTGCATAGCTTCAATATTTTTAGGATCCACCGTGACGCCATCTTTGCCAACTAGATGACCCAAGTATTCTACTTCTGAGGCGCCAAAAGCACATTTAGACTGTTTCAGGAAAAGTTGGTGCTGAGAGAGTAGATGGAGAACTTGATCCACATGAGCAAGATGGTCTGTCCAGGTTTTTCTATATATGAGGATATCATCAAAGACAACTAAGACAAAATGGTGGAGAAAAGGACGAAAGACATGATTCATGAGGCTTTGGAAGGTGGAGGGGGCATTACACAAGCCAAAGGGCATGACCAAAAACTCATAGTGGCCCTCATGAGTTCTAAAGGCAGTCTTGGGAATATATGCCTCTTTCATACGTATCTGGTGGTAGCCCGAACAAAGATCCATTTTAGTGAATAATTGGGCGCCACTCAATTCATCCAGGAGGTCGTCAATGACAGGAATGGAGAATTTGTCTTTGATGGTAAGTTTGTTGAGGGAACGGAAGTCAGGACACATTCGCCAAGAACATTCTTTCTTCAGGACCATGACCACATGAGATGAATAGGGGCTCGTACTAGGGTGGATAACACTGGCATTAAGGAGTTCCTGGACCATTTTCTCAATTTCATTTTTTTGGGAAAAGGGGTGACGATACAGATGGATATTGGGAGGAAGGATTCCTGGTACAAGGGGAATGGAATGATCATGAACACCATGGAAAGGAGGGAGGCCTTAGGGAGTGGAAAAGACCAATTGATTTTTAGAACGGATGGCTTGGAGGTCTTGCGGTACCGAGGGTGTCTTTGTTGCTCGTATGGCATGGAATTGGGCGATAACACCAGAATGACCCTTTTTGAGCATATTTTTCATGCGATGGGAACTAATGATCTCAAGTGAACTGGAGGTGATTCCTTGGAACTTATATTGGTGGCCTTCCTAGTTGAATTGCATGGTTAAGTCTTTAAAATCCATGAGAATGGGACCCAAAGTCCTTATCCAGTCTGCACCCAACACAATGTCACAACCTCCCATGTTGATAACAAACATATGGGATTTCAGGTGGTAGTCACCAATTTGGAGACACACATTTTCACAACTCCCTCCACATTTCATGGAACCACCATTGGCAATCATGATTTGGAAATTATTGACAACATGGATGTAGCAATGAGTTTCTTGGGCAATGCGGCAATGAATAAAATTATGGGTACTGCCACTATCAACTAGAATGATGACCTTCTGATGCTTGATGTAACTGATTAGCTTGAGGGTTTGGGGAGCGGAGAAGCCAGTGAGAGCATTGAGGGAAATGAATGGTTCTACTTCGGGAGGGTCTGAGGGAGGGGTTATGTCAGCGGATTCAGGTGATTCAAAGTGTTCATAAAGCTCTGCCACAAATTGTGTCCAAGCAATATACCCTTGACGAGAATTTTTTCTCCATTGCCACTATTGCCAACGTTCTTGATCTAGATGGAGAACACCATACCGGAGTTTGGCCAAGTCATCTGTAATGTTGTATAAAGAGAAGTAATGTTCCATTTGGGTTGCCCAACCAGTGGGGTCCAAGCCATCAAATTTGGTCACATCCACCCGTGGAAGGCGTAGGTCACGTTGAAAGTGATGGTTCTGCACGGTATGGGAATGAGAGGAATGGTCACCTTCAATATGTGGGGGTGAGGAAGAGGAAGGGTTATCTGTAGGGATATGCAGTTTGGTGCAGAGTGTCAAAAAGACTGATTCAAGTTGGGTGGTGAGGTCTTGTTTGATTTCGCCCATTGAGGACTGCATGGTTGTATTGATGGCGACAACATTGGCACTGAGTTGTTTCACTTCTTGTTGGGTCTCAATGAGACCATATTGCAAGCTGTTGAAGCGATCTTCCAAGTATTGGCTACGAGTATGGGCCATGAGGACGGGGGAACTGAAAAGGGGCAGGCTGAGTAAAACAAATTTGCCGAAAAAATGATATGGATGAATGTGATAAGGGCAAAGAGATGAATTAATGGAATAGGTCAGAAATAATGGTGAAAAAATTTCCAGACTTTTTATTTTTATTTTTATTTTTATGGAGTTATACTCTGGTCGAAAGAATACTGCAGAGAGGAAATGCCCAAATGCTTAACCAGAAAGAAATGTGTATTTACTTGGCAACCCGAACACAGTTGCACGACAATAGATCTTGTCTGTTTTAATTTGTTTATGTTTTTGTCCCCAAGGGTTAGGTATTCAAGGGTTCTACAGACAAGGGTTTTCCCTGTGTTATAGCTCTCTGATATACGTGCGGGGTCCAACAGTAGTACTCAGCCCAATATCTCAGGGAACTAACTAAGGAGGATAGACCGTACCCTTAGCCGTACTACCCGACTACCCAGGTACTAGAGAGTATCTTCCCGAGTGCTATTCTCGGTGACACTATAACAGTCAGGCGGTCGATCAGTTTATCTAAAGAGGGATTTAGGTAATCTAGGTTGATCCATACATAGGTGTTTTCTGATGCGCTACCACTCGAAGGGGTACCAATAGGGGTTACAAGGGTGGCCAATAGATGTGCGCTTAAGTACCACTTGTATTTAGTGCGTGTATGAATCGTTCAACCGCGGGTTTATGTGCGTAACGATAGATCTCTGTGGCTTAAAGACGTCGGAATACGTCTCTACCCTAAAAAAAAATAACCCACACTTTCTGCTGAGGAAAATGCTCTGATACCACTTGTAATATACCAGATATAAAATGTATGTAGAACAGAAATAAAATGCTAGTAATGGAAGAATAACAACAATATAACCAAAGCATTCACCACAATAACACTGAAATGATATAAGAATAACAACAGAAATAGCCCTTTTAATCTGAAAGCAATGTTCACGGGCCTCTTCGAGGGGGAAACCTCCAGTTGAGCAGAGCTCTATTACAATAATATCCAAGCTAGGGTTCTCATACCCTTGACTCCTATTTATACTAAAAAGAAGCATCTAGAGGAAGATCCTTC
>ML778112.1:1291015-1311246 GCA_009831015.1 Picea engelmannii | reverse complement strand
TCTGGATCATCTGCTTCATCTCAGGCTGCTATCGTTGCTCCTCTATCTAACGCCGATGCTTCCATTACAGACTTACTACCCCGTTAATATACGTAATTTGTATTCACGTGACTCGTCTGTTTCTATTTTTTTTAAATATAACAGATTTCCATGTTCTAACATTAATTGTTTTCAGAGAGTTGCGTAACCATTATAAATAGAAATAAAACAGTTAATTAGGTTTAGTTTTTTTAGTTTGAACAATATATTGTTATAATAGCTTTAACTCTTCCATGTTATTAAAAATTAAAAATTTCTTATAAAAGAAAATTTAAAATTAATCTTGACTTTTGCCCCTATCCTATTATCAAGATTTAAATTTTTAAAATTAATCTTGACTTTTGCCCTATCCTATTATCAAGTTTTAAATTTTTTAAATTAATCTTGACTTTTGTCATATCCTATTATCAAGATTTAAATTTGAATTGAAATTTAACAACATAACTATCAGTTGTAAGTATCCCCTAAGCAACCAAAACATCAACAAATTATGTAATATTGACTTTTTAACGGTTTGGTTACTTCGTATGGCATTATGTTTTTTAATATTCACTATTCATTTTGAGTGGTATTGTAATTTTAATTTTAGTTTTTTACAGATTTTGATAAATTATATTTTTATTGTTATTTGCTCCCTATGCATTATATTTTTGAATATTAATTGGTCATAATATATTTTATGTGTTTAGAGAGAGAGTTTTGATGGAGGATATTTGTATTGTATTTGTATTGATAGTGAAATGTTATATTATATTTTGGAGCTCGATACAAACCTCAATGTTTTATCATATAACTGGGGTTTCAATGCCCTAGATAATATAACTCAATGTTTCAATGCCCTAGATGATATAACTCAATGTTTTATCATATACGACACCCTAGATTTTGGAGCTCGATACAAAACCCTAGATAATATAACATTGCAGAAATTTCCTAGATACAATAAAGCTTTTTAAAATATAATACAACATTGCACAAATGCTAACGCTAGAGTAAAATTTTGTAGCCGTGATACTGTACAAATCCAACACGTTGTTGCATGTATCACATCGCTACATGCATTACATTTCCATTTGGCATGTCGGTTTGAAAGGATCCTGGTCTGATGCACAACGTGCAATAAATGATTCATTTTCATCGGCCATCTAATGCTGGAAATATTTGAACTAGCCGACTGTCGCGACCAGATTTCGAAAGTCATCTGGCATAGTGCTTTGAATGGCCTCAATAATTTTCTACCCAGAAGGAAAGAAATCGTTCAGTATTGTGGATCGGCGGTATGCAGACGAAAAAATCCACAAATTCAGAGCTTCTCTTCTATTTTTAAAACGTCGGAAATCCGGATGATCTCCTTTGCCTCTTGTGAAAGCGTTGCAAATTTTGCTTGTTTGTTGAGAAGAGATTTCAACAATCAATTTGTTTCCTTTGTCATGTAATTTTTCAAACTTCCCGGCAATACTCTTGAGTGTTATCTATGTAATACAGTTTAAGTGGGTCTAATGGTTAAGAACATGTGTTTCATCTTAAGAGGTTACAAGTTCGGTCACAAGTTCAAATCCAGAGGAGGGTAGGGTATGTATACTTTCGTAGACTTTACCAATCAAATGGCTGGAAAAAATTTCATAGACTTTACCAGTCAAATAGCTGGAAAAAATTCACTCTACATGAGGTATAACAAACTATTATTAAATATAAATAGTTTAAACATAGTTTTTGGATGACTATATCTACACTATGATTAAGGTATGGTGTATTCCTTTAAGTCTCAGTTTTATGCCACAAAGTGGTGCTTGTTTAAAAGATAGTATTCCATTCACAGTGATGGTATGTTTACTTTCCATTCTACCCAATTAAAAATGAATGGCGCGCCTGTGGAATTGCTAACAAAAAAAAAAGGTAACAAAAAAATTCTTTTATAGATTAAGAAGGTATCGATGTATTGATCCTAGTTTTCTAATAGTAAAGTACATACTAGTGAGCAAGTGTTGTTATGATGGTTTGACAAGGACAATTGAACATGTAACATCCTCATTTTCAACATGGAGCATCTAGACAGCAATGGACGCAACTTGCGTTATCAGGTGATGGACAATCCACATGGAGCATCCTAGGCAGTGATGGATGGGTTACCAGGTGATGAACATGAACAACACACCCGGGCCAAAGACAACGCCGACAAGCCCAACCAAAGTTAGAAGTAGGAATCTCGGTCTCAATCTCATCAGAGTAAATAATGCACGAAGGTTAGGGCATTGACTCTACGTTTTTTAGATGCCTTATCAGAGAGCTTGGGAATGGAACCCGACTTTCTGAATAAAGCTCTTGGAAAACATGGACAACATATGGCAATAAATTATTACCCTCGCTTCCCAAACCCAGAGCTCGCCTATGGCTTACCGAGTCATACAAATTATAACACTCTCACGGTTCTTCTCCGGAACCAAGCATTCGGCTTACAATTGTTTAAAAACGAAAGTTGGATCATTATTCATCCCATTCCAAATTCCTACGTAGTCAACATTGGAGACCAAGTACAGAAAAAGCCCTTAGTCAAATCCCTTATTAGTCTAGCCCATAAATAAAAATCATAATATATACTCATATATCAAGTTGTTTAACTGTGTGGTGATATAGTTTTTCTCTCTCTCTGTTTCAGGTTTTGAGCAATGGAATATACAAAAGAACAATCCACTACACTATAGTGAATTCCTCGGTATCGCTTATCTCTATTCCAATGTTCTACTTCCCTACTCCTGATGTAGTGATAAAACCCACATCTTCATTGATCAACCTTGATAATCCTTTTCCTTACCAGAAATTCACTTACGAAGAATACTATCACAAATTTTGGAGCAAAAGTTGTGACGATAAGACCTGTTGGACTATTTAATTGTTGTCAGATTTGAAGTAATTTCAAATCCCTTTGTATATTCTCAATCTTGTATGAGAAATATGGGTTTGTTTTTCCTACGCAAGTCCCATACCTTTGCAGCAAAAGGTATACTTAGAAATTTGTTTTATTCATCTTCACTTTGCTTTCTTTTTATTCTAAATCACCATAAAGCACTTATAGACATGCAAATAAAGATCTTTTTTTTTAACGTGTAATTTACAGGGATCCGGAGATTAGCTCATTTCGGGGACCACACTATTCAAGTTCCTTGCCTTCCGATCATTAGTACAAAGGATTATTATCTGAAATTTATGGGAGTGGAGAAATATAGAAACAATGAGAAGATAAAGTTTGATGTGCTAGTTTCGAGATCAATTTTTTTCCAGAACGGAGCAATTTTGTCTAGGAACAATTTCTAGAGGAAGTGAATACAATTTTTCTTGGTTTTGAATCATCACCTATAAGGAGTGATTATTGGAGTCCCTAATTGCTCCATATTTTTTCTGTTATTTATTTTATCTGATTGAAGAATCTACTTGTGTGTTTAGAAAAGAGAATGTCCTAAGGAAAGTGGGAAGGCATACATGGAAGAATGAGCCAAGTTTTCAATGAAGCCATGATTACATCTCAAAAAACTCAACAACGAAGGTCATGCTTACATCTCAAACAACGCAAGAATGAGAATTATTTTCTAGGTAAAGAGATTCTATAAATACTAGTGTTAGGAAATGCAGGACATTTCCACACTAGTCCTAGCAAAAGAGAAGAAGGATTTAATCATAAAAGAAAATGACACAAGCAATCACACAATACACCGAGATTTTACCTTGGAAACCCTTAACTGGGAAAACCAACATTCATTTGAGCGTTATTCTCTCTTGTTGTCTCATTCAATCAGAATAAAAGGTTACATGTCTAACCTTTGTCCACACCTAAGACAAAATCGACATCATACCCTATTGCATAGGAAAGAAAAACCCTGTAGCCAATTTGGCTTACATATGCATGACCAACAACCTACACTTACACATGCATTAACCTACAAAAGGGCATTACAAGATCACCTTACAAAAACAACCTTTATGACCTTACAACACGCCTCTTTATATGCTTTACAATAGGAAAACCCTAAAGATTGGTGCCCAAAAATGGTTACAGATCCATGCATATCATTGGATAAAAATCTCGCAAATCTCGGGATTCTGTTACAGTCGACTCCAAGCCAGGTTTACCTGTCGAATAACAATCGGCCTTCATCCGGTCTCTAGTCGGTCGTCTCATGCCCGCACTTCAACCTCTTGTTGGTTGACTTGTCATCAATATCTTCGAATTCGACTTTACTAGGTCAAATTCCTCGACCTTCGACTTGCTCTCGATCTACCTTGACTTCGACCTGCTGTCGATGTTGTCGATCTATGCAATATCCCTAAGGACGAGCCCTGTTGTAATCATGTTTATGAATTGTAAATCATGTTTTGTAAGCTGGTGAGCCAAGTATTGATAAGCTGGTAAGGCTTATGAGTTTATTAGGCCGGAGAGCCTAAGTGTTAAGGCTAGGAGTCTGTTTTTGTATATGTAATTATGCAGAAAATTAATAAAAATATGAACACCACTGCGTGCAGACTAACCGCGATGAATGAGTGATGGGGGACTAAGCTTCCATAGAGTGGGTAAGGGAATGGGGGCTGAAAGGTGGAAAGAAAGGCTAAGTGTTGGGCCTAGGGGATAATCTAGGGGGCTTACCTCTAGAAAGGGATAATAATTTATTATTATTATTTCTTTAAAACTAAGGTGGACAATTTTGAGTGTTGTCCTAAGTTCCTGGAGAGGAATGCATGCTAATGGAGCACATGCAGCTTCATGGGAAACATGTATCGGCCTAGGCACATGTAGTTAAAAGCTGCAGAAGTTAGCCGTGGAGGGGGCTCGCTCCTCATTTTGTCATCCTCCGCCTGAGTTCGCGGGGATCTGGGGCATCTGAACCATTTTTCCTATGCGTCTGCATCTTCATACCCGTGCACAGTGAAGGAAACGCTCACGGGAAGAATGTTCGCTATCCATTTTCCATTCTCTGTGAATTCTGTTGAGCTCTGAGATCGACCTTTGCATAACCTCACGCATCTCTGAAAACATAAAAACGTGAATCCAACCTGTGTTGTTTTATTGTGAAGACGAAACATCCTGGATATGGCCTGAACCGTGTTGTGTCTTAGTGTGGTCTGTTGCCGTTTTTGGATGTCCATACCCAAATTCCTGTTGCTTCTGTCACCCGTGAGTTAACCGAATTTCTATTGTTGTTGTTGTTATCCTCACCTTGTGGAATTGAAGTGGAAGTTGGTGGAAGAGTCGGGTGGTTAGGCCCGTGGTTGAAGAGGCAGGCTGTCAGGCCTGTGAGCATCTCTTTCCAAGTGAAAGGTCTGTTGGGAAGTGGTTTTCTCCCAGAGAGAGTCCAACACCAGCTACAGAGATTCGAGACTTCCTAATCCGGCCTGTTGCCGAGGCCCAGAGAGGGAGGTGAAGCACTGATGGACTGTGCTTGTGAAGGTGTATACTCCTGGGAAGAACAGACATGTGGGGAATGAGAGTTCGTGAGTAGTGGGCATAAGAAGGCATCCTGAGAAGAGTCCTTCTGGTTATTTTGTGTAGTTTCCCTATAACCTCATCCTAGTTTAGGATTCCCTTACCTTGGGTGGAGCTTGGTCCCATCTCAGGGGTGACCCACTGCTGAGAGTGATCAACAATGTGGTCTAAGACTGGGAGGTTCGTGGAAATTATGCATTTGGTAGGTGGAGTTAATACAGCTTCAAAGATAAGTATTAATGTTGTACTTAATTTATATGTGATGTTAATCTGTGATACTTACTATATTATCATGCATTTCGTTATGATGATGCTTATTATTGATTTCATTAATTTTGTATGATGGCAATAATTATATGTTACTCTGTTAAGCCATTTAACTTCATTTAAATGCATATTACATAAGTATGAGAATGTTGTTCCACGCAGTAGCGTTTTCCCAGCTAGTGGGATGATGGTCGGGGATGTTACAATATGGTATCAGAGCGTGGTTTACAACACTGAACCTGAATGGGCTAGATAAGTGGTCATTGGACCCAAAGTTCAGGTGGGAATCGTGTTTGGAAGAATCGATTTTTGGACCTTTGAATGTTCCTGAGGGCCAAGGAGTCACTTGGTTGTGTTTCAAAGCTTAGGAGGTGTAGCAGTATTATAGAACTCGCAACTGGTGTGGTATATCGCCACAGGGAGAGACAGAGAGAGATCAACACTTGAAGTGTTGGCGCCGTTGGATCTAATCGGGAGGAAAGGAGATCCCTTACGACCGTTAGATCCAGAGAAGGTGCTGGAAGGAAATCCGAGAAGCCTTTCGGGAGTTCGACTGTCAGGAAAAAGTGGGGAGCGCTGAGACACAGAAACCCGAAAAATCGAGAATATCTACGTCATATATCTGGGAGGAGGGCTCAACCGTTAGATCTTGTGGAGTCGCACTCGAGTTAGTCGCGAGAACCTTTCAAATTTCGCAAAGTCTGGAGATGGGAAGTGAGGAGAGGTGAACACCTCCGAAACCCGAAACCCCAAAATCCCGAAACGATCTACATCGTAGATCGTAGGAGAGGAACTTGACCATTGGATCAAGTAGATGAATAGATTGTAATTTCAAAATTTCGGCAAACGGAACTTCGAAATGTGTGGATGCACGAAATCCCAATGCCCGAAACTATGAAACGGAAAGTGAAAGTGGTGGGACCCTATGGCGTCGTTGGAAGTGATGTGGACCTTCTTAAGGACACCATGTGTCACTACCTTGGTTGGAGACATTTGTGCTCTGGGCCCAGGGGGAGAGAGGTCGGAAGTTCGGGAGTCGGGAGTTGGAGAGGGAAGCAAGTGGAAGAACCTCCAAGACCCCTCGAAACCCGAAACCCCAAAGACCTGAAATCCTGAAACTTGAAGTTTCGTTTGGAGAGACTTGTAGCACCTAGCAGTTTAGCGTTTGATCACGGCCCATGGATGCATGGGTTGGGGACTAAGAAAATGGGGGCTATCGCCATAAATTGCAGAGCTAAACAGAGCTCAGAAAATTCATGGAATAGAAACGTTTTCTTATTCGCGTTGGTTTATGAATGTTGTAGTTTTATTAAGGGTTTAAGGCCTGACAAACTTCGGTTGAATGCACGTTCTGTGTGCAGATTTCAACGAGTGTCAGGACAACCGCGAATCGACGCCGAGTATAGAAATGGAAGAGGTGTGGATTGCCTCCAATTCAAAGAACGAAAGAGAAAGAAGGGATGTCAACTTGGGAGTCGAAGGATGGAACTCCAATGGGCATGGAAGAGAATTGGATAAGGAAGGGTATGTGATGAAAATCATTGAAAGATTGCAGAAAGATGCCTAGTCTCATTGAACTGATAGCCAAAATCTCATGAGGGTCAGGGATCAGCAGGGTGAATTCAACTTAAAGATGTTGAAGAGCTTGGAAATAATACAAAGGAAATTGGAAAAGGAGAGTGACACAAGCAAAACAGGGAGTCGCAGGACCCGTGAGAGAAAAAGAAGATCAAGGAGTGGTAACAGACATCATCGTCGCTCACCAAATCATTCTGGTAAGGAAGCAGACAGTAGTTCAAGACCATCCCCTACCAGAAAACATTGAATATCTGGAGTGGATGAAATCAAAGGGGAGATGAACAAGATTAAGCCTCCTACATTTGATGGAGAACATAAGAAGGAGGAAGATTATGAAACATGGTTGCTTGGCATGAGGAAATATTTCCAACTGCAAAATTATTCCTCTCATGCAGAAGAAAGAATTGCGATGTATCAACTAAAAGGAAAAGCATCCATGTGGTGGGATCAACTTGTGTAGGTGCAACACGTTAGAGAGAAAGATATCACTTGGAAGGAATTCAAGAGGTATTTCGAGAGGAAATACCTGACTAAAAGATACTATGATAGAAAGATGAAGGAGTTCGTCAAACTCAAGCTGGGCATCATGACCATTGATGAATACGAATGAAGATTTTTAGAATTATTGAAGTATGTTCCATTCATCAAAGATGAGGCTGTCAAGATTCAGAGGTATCTGAGTGGACTGCCACCTCCCACTGGTGAAAAGATTCAATATGACGATACTAAGACTATGGAAGAAACAATAAGAAGAGTTAAATGCTTATATGAACAACAAAGAGAAAAGCCTACCTTTCGGAAGGTTTGGGATGACCAGAAGAAGTTTAAGAAAGAAAAGAGGCAGAAGAGAAACAAACCTCCATTTTTTAGAAATAGTCTTCAAGGACAGCCATCGTTTAGAGAGTCGAGAATGGCTGAAGTGGAGGAACAAAGGCCGTGACAGACGCCCATTCAGTGTTGGGGATATAAAGAGAACCACAAGTACAGATATTGTTCCCATAAAAATGGCAAAGCAAGAGATGTCCATAATGTTCAACACGCTGAAACAGTGGAGGACATGGGCAGTAGAATGCCAACGATCTATGTGTCCCTGGACAAAAAGCAAGATGAATTTCAGTTGCACATGATTGAAGTGGAAGGTATGATTAACAACCGACCATTTATTATTTTAATTGATTCAAGGGCTAGCCATAGTTATGTAGATCATAGGGTGGTGGAAAGTTTGCATTTATCAAGAAGCAAACATGAAAAGTCTTGGTTAGTGCAGTTGGATACATGAACCAAGAGGACAGTCATTGAGTTGGTTATGTCTTGTCCTATGGACATGAAGGGATTCAGCATGAAGGTTGAATTGAATATTCTGCCTTTAGGCTCTTATGACTGTTTAATTGGGATGGACTGGTTGGACTAGCACCATGCCCTCCTGGACTATCGTAACAAGGAATTTACTTGCTTGGATGAGAAGGGGAATTGGACAATATTCCAAGGAATTCCCAAAGCTATGGTTGTTAGAGAAATCTCAGCAATGCAGCTGAAAAAGTGCTACAAGAAAGGTTGTCAATTATTTGTATCCCATGTGGAGGAAGCATCCAAAGATGAAGTCTCAAATATTGGAGACCATGTGGTACTAACAGAGTTTGAAGACGTATTTCAGGAGGTACCCAGACTACCTCCGAAGAGAGATATCGATTTCTTTATATTTTGATGCCTATAGCATCTCCAGTGTCAAAAGCTCCTTATAGAATGAGTACGACAGAGCTGAAAGAGTTGCAATTATAGCTTGAAGAGATTCTAAAGAAAGGGTACATTCGCCCAAGCGTGTCACCTTGGGGTTCCCCGATCTTATTCGTGAATAATAAGAATGGGACGTTGAGGCTGTGCATTGATTTCAGACAGTTGAACAAAGTAATTGTCAACAACAAGTATCCTCTGCCAAGGATCGACGATCTTTTCGATCAGTTGAAAGGTGCGAAAATATTGTCGAAGATAGATCTCAGATCGGGATATCACCAAGTAAGAATAAAGGATGAAGACATTAGCAAGACCGCCTTTAGAACAAGGTATGCTCATTACAAGTTCACAGTGGTACCATTTGGGTTGTCGAACGCACCTGTTGTTTTTATGTGCTTGATGAATGGTGTATTCAGGGACTATCTAGACAAGTTTGTCATAGTCCTCCTGGATGACATTCTGGTGTATTCCATGTCAGAGGAAGAGCATGAACAACACCTAAGGATGGTGCTACAAGTGTTGAGAGAACACCAACTGTATGCCAAATTGAGCAAATGCTTGTTTTATCAAAGGAAGATCCATTACTTGGGGCACATTATTTCAGAAGAAGGGATCATCGTGGATCCTGAGAAGGTTGAGGCCATCAGAGAATGGTCAACGCCAAGGAATGTGGCAGAAGTTAGATCCTTTATGGGTCTAGCAGGTTATTACAGAAGGTTTATCGCAGGGTTCTCAAAGATAGCTCACCCTATCACTTCCCTGCAAAGGAAGGAGAAAACGTTTCAGTGGATTGAAGAGTGTGAGAAATTTTTCAAGCGATTGAAGCACTGTTAACCAACGCTCCAATTTCGTGGTGTGCATAGATGTGTGTAAAGAAGGGTTGAGAGGAGTTCTCAGTCAGAATGGATTCATAATCTGTTATGAGTCCAGGAAGTTGAAAGAGCATGAAAATAATTATGCCACTTACGATTTGGAGTTGGCAGCAATCGTTCACGCTCTGAGGAAATGGAGACATTACCTCATGGGAAGGAGATTTGAATTGAGAACAAACTACAACGGTCTGAAATACTTGTTTGACCAACCTACCTTAAATGCCAGGCAGAGTAGGTGGCTAGAGTTTCTGTGTGAATACAAATTTGATATCAAGCATATTAAAGGGAAGGAAAACAAAGTGGTCGATGCACTCAACAGAAAGGTGCACAACTTACATGCTTCAACCATTAGCATGTACAAGACTGATATTAAGGATAGAATTTTGGAAGCTGCAAATGCAGATTTGCAGTACAGAGACTTGGTAGCAAAGCTACAACAGAGTGAGAGACCACAGCAAGAGGAAAATTACACCTTAGAAGCTGATGGAATACTTTTGTACAAAAACAGAGTGTATATACCCAATGTTCAGGGTTTGAAACTTGCGATTCTAAGAGAAATGCATAATGTGACTTATGATGGACACCCTAGATATCAGAAGACTGTGGCAGCAGTCAGGAGCCATTACTTTTGGCCATGTATGAAGAAAGAGATCGTTGAATATATCTCCAGATGTATGGAATGCCAGAAGATTAAAGCTGAGCACAGGCACCCAGCAGGGTTGTTACAACCTTTGCCCATTCTTGAATGGAAGTGGGAAGTGGTGAAAATGGATTTTATTACAAGATTTCCCAGAACAAGAAAGTTGCATGATTCGATCATGGTAGTGGTGGACAAGATTACAAAAGATTCCCATTTTATTCCACTGAAAACTAATCACAAGGTATCAAATGTTGCTAATATTTTCATGAAGGAAGTGGCATGATTGCACAGAATTCCTAAAACAATTATGTCCGACAGAGACCCGAAATTCACGTTGAATTTCTGGAAAGGATTGTTCAAAGGATTCAGAACGAATCTAAACTTTAGTACAACATATAATCCAGAGTCTGATGGACAGATAGAAAGGGTGAACAGAGTGATAGAAGACATACTGAGAATGTATGTGATGGACAAATCATCAAAATGGGAAGACTACATACACTTGGTAGAATTCGCTTACAACAATGGGTATCAAGCATAATTGAAGATGAACCCATTTGAAGCACTTTATGGTAGAAAGTGCAATACTCCAATAAGTTGGGATAATCCAACTGACAAGGCAGTAATTGGGCTAGAGTTGCTCAAGGAAATGGAAGAGAAAATGCTTAAAATTAAGTAGAATTTAAAAGCTGCCCAAGACAGGCAGAAAAGTTATGCTGACAAAAATAGAACCCACAAAGAATTCAAAGTGGGTGATCATGTTTTCCTGAAAGTAAAAGCTAATAAAAGTTCCCTAAAGCTGGAAAATTGTGCCAAGTTGGCAGCCATATTTTGTGGACCATTTGAAATCCTAGAAAGGATTGGCTCAGTTGCATATATACTTGCATTACCTGCATCCATGACTGTACATAATGTGTTTCATGTTTCATTTCTTAAGAAATATATACCTGATGCTAATCATGTTATCGATTGGAATGTGATTCAGGTGGAGCATGAAGGTATCCTGCAAGTGCATCCTGTGTGCATATTGGACAGGAAAAGAAAACAGCTCCAGAATTGAGCTATAGGGCTTGTAAAGGTCCAGTGGACCTGGTACGGTCCTGAGGATGCGACATGGGAGAATGAGGATGCTATGCGGGAAGAATACCCAAATATTTTTGAAGATTTTGGAAATCTTGTTGATGTTGTGTGAAAGTTGCACTGAGGATAGTGAAAAAATAAGGGGAGGGGATTGTAATATCCCCAAGGACGACCCTTGTTGTAATCATGTTTATGAATTGTAAATCATGTTTTGTAGGCTTGTGAGCCGAGTATTGGTAAGTTGGTAAGGATTATGAGTTTATTAGGCCAGAGAGCCTAAGTGTTAAGGCCAAGAGCTTGTTTTTGTATATGTAATTATGCAGAACATTAATAAAAATGTGAACACCACTGCGTGCAGATAGACCATGATGAATGAGTGATGGGAGACTAAGCTTACACATAGTGGGTAAGGGAATGGGGGCTGAAAGGTGGAAAGAAAGGCTAAGTGTTGGGCCTAGGGGCTAATCTAGGGGGCTTACCTCTAGAAAGGGATAATAATTTATTATTATTATTTCTTTAAAACTAAGGTGGACAATTTTGAGTGTTGTCCTAAGTTCCTAGAGAGAAACACATGTTGATGGAGCACATGCAGCTTCATGGCCGACATGTTTCGGCCTAGGAACATGTAGTTAAAAGCTACAGAAGTCAATCATGGAGGGGGTTCGCTCCTCATTCTGTCATCCTCCGCCTGAGTATGCGAGGATCTGGGGAGTCTGAACCATTTTGCATATGCATCCGCCTCTGCATACCCACACACAATGAAGGAAACCCTCACAGGAAGATTGTTCACTATCCATTTTCCATTCTCCGTGAATTCTGTTGAGCTCTGGGATCAACCTTTGCATAACATCACGCATCTCTGAAAACAAAAAACTGTGAAGACAACCTGTGTTTTTTTATTGTGGAGATGAAACATCCTGTATATGGCCTGAACCATGTTGTGTCTTAGTGTGGTCTCTAACCATTTTTGGATGTCCATACCCAAATTCTTGTTGCTGTTGTCACTCGTGAGTTAACCAAATTGCTATTGTTGTTGTTGTTGTCCTCACCTTGTGGAATTGAAGTGGAAGCTAGTGGAAGAGTCGGGTGGTTAGGCCCGTGGTTGAAAAGGTAGGCTGTCAGGCTTATGAGAAGCTATTTCCAGGTGAAAGTTATGTTGGGAAGTGGTTTTCTCCCAGAGAGAGTCCATCACCAGCTACAAAGCTCTGAGACTTCCTGATCTGGCTTGTTTCTGAGGCCTGGAGAGGGAGGTGAAGCATTGATGGACTATGCTTGTGAAGGTGTATACTCCTGGAAGGAACAAATATGTGGGGAATGAGAGTCCGTGAGTAGTGGGCATAAGAAGGCATCCTGGGAAGAGTCCTTTTGGTTATTTTGTGCAGTTTCCCTGTAACCTTAGCCAAGTTTAGGATTCCCTTACCTTGGTTGGAGCTTGGTCCCAACTCGAGGGTGACCCACTGCTAAGAGTGATGAGCAGCATGGTCTAAGGCTGTGAGGTTCATGGAAGGTCTGCACGTGGTAGGTGGAGTTACTACAACTTCAAAAATAAGTATTAATGTTGTACTTAATTTATATGTGATGTTAGTCTGTGATACTTACTATATTATCATGCATTTCGTTGTGATGATGCTTACTGTTGATTTCATTAATTTTGTATGACGACAGTAATTATATGTTACTCTATTAATCCATTTAACTTCATTTAAATGCATATTACATAAGTATGAGAATGTTGTTCCACACAGTAGCATTTTCCCGGCCAGTGGGATGATGGTCGAGGACGTTAAAATCTACCTCGACCTTGATCGTCAGTCGATTCACCTCGACTAGACCTTCACTGCAAATAATATAACAACCCAACATTCTCCCACTTGTTGTCTTCTTTTCTGAAACATGAGATTCTTGAAATTTCTCTCACATACTTAGGGAAACAATGCCCATTGCCTCTCTGCACCAAGAGAACTTCACAACACTCACAGACTTGGTCAATGAGTCTCCTATGTTTTCCAACATGTTTACTTTCTCGAGTAGCACCTTGTTACTTTCCACCATATGTCTTACGAAATGATATTATACATCAATGTGCTTAGTCTTTGAATGATAAGCAAGGTTCTTTTCCAGAAAACCTTCATAGCTCTGTTATCAGACCCAATTCCATGAGTGGCTGCCATGTATTCAGATTTAGTTTTCGACAAGGATACGACCACCTGTTGCTTACTCATCCAACTTATTTATCCACCGAACATCTTGAAGACATATCTATTGGTCGACCTCCATCGATTGAGATCTCCAGCCCAATCAGCGTCGACAAAGCCATGTACATATAATTTACCACTGTCACCTCCAGGATTTCCTTGGTAGCATATAGCATAGTTCTTTGTGCCACACAAGTACCTGAAAAATCTCTTGACAATTATCCAGTGCTCCTTTCCAGGTGTCGATATGTACCTGCTTAACACTCCCACTGCATGGGAAATGTCTGATCGAGTGCATACCATCACATACATCATACTACCAACCAAACTTGCATAGGGAACATGTGCCACGTCCTCTATCTCTTCACGTGTCTTTGGACACTGTTCAATAGTAGGACTTGCTCCCACTGGAATTGGCACCTTCACCGTTTTGCAATCCTACATGTTGAACTATTTCAGAACTATTTAAATATACTTTGTCTTATTCAACCAAAGCTTTCTAGCGGCTCGGTCTATATTAATATCCATTCCCAGAATGAAGTTATCTACACCAAGATCCATCCTGTCGAACTTGGAGGATTGATGCTTCTTCACGTCCTTTATTGCGTCCATGTTGTTTCCAATCAACAACATGTCATTGGCATACAAAGATGCATATATGAAACACCCACCTTCTTCCTTGGAATATATGCAGTGAACAAATTTTCTTCTCACAAATCCTAAACTAAGGATGTAAGTATCAAAATTTTGGTACCACATCCTTGGCGATTTCTTTAGACCATAAAGGGATATTTTGAGTTTGCACACCAACTCTTTCTTTCCCTTTACTACAAATCCTTCAGGTTGTTTCATGTAGATTTCTTCTTCTAGGTCCCCATGTAGGAACGATGTTTTCACATCCATATGTTCTATCTCCAGATCGAATACTACATCCAGAGACATTAGTAATCCAATGGAAGTTAATTTTGCAACAGGGGAAAAAATCTCACCAAATTCGACTCCCTTGACTTGGGAATATCCTTTCGCTACCAGTCAAGCTTTGAACTTCTCAAATTGACCTGCAGTGTTCATTTTCTTCTTGAACACCCACTTGCTACTGACAGGCTTTCTTCCACTAGGTAACTTGACCAAATCCCATGTCTCATTCTTGTACAAGGATTCGATCTCTTCGACCATGGCCTCCTTCCAGAGTTTACCTTCTACTGAGTCGACTGCCTCACCGATAGACTTGGGATCATCACCGATGGAATCTATCATGAATGTGGAACAGAAGTCGGATGGAATGTACATTTAAACTTGTTTTCTTATTATTTCTAACCTCCTTATCACTGAAGTCAATTGTTCCACCTCTCCCACATATTCATTCAACTCATCTGGATCATCTTCTTCGTTCCTCAATTCAAAATGCACCATATCAAGATTATTCGCGGTTTGAACAACTTCCTCGGGCTTGGATTTACCTCTGACTTCTATGAAACCTCTATTATCTCTTCTCTTAAACCTCTATTGGCTCTTACACCCGTAGCCTTGTCTATGCTAGTATTGATCTAAAATGTAGAATCTGATCCTAGCAGTGAATCCACACCCAAAATAGGGTTCAGAACTAGCATGGATGCTATGGACTCTTGATCCAAAGAAACTGGAGAGACCCCTTTGACAACTAGGGTACATCCGACCTATTATAGGGGAATGGTGTTGCCCACATGTAGGATGCTAACCAGAAACAAATTAATAGGTAGGATTATAACTACTGTTGTTTATAACAGTTAGAGGGAAGGGAGTAAAACATACAGAGAAAAGAGAAGGGATTTTCCATAGTTTGGAGGAAAACAGTTCACCCCAGGATGCCAAAACATGTCAAGCAACAGAGGAAAATGATAAAATGGATATGATTATTTCCATAATGAGGTATTTCATACTCAATTTATATATTTGTACATGTTTCCATTGCATTCCAAGGCAAGGCATGAAAAGGCAAGGCAAGGGAATACATGGCAAGGCAAGACAAGGCATGGTATGTCAAGGTAGGGCATGGCATGTCAAGGTAAGGAAATGCATGGCAAGACATGACAAGGCATGGCATATCAAAGAAAAGAATGTCAATGCAAGTCATAACCTGTCAAGGCAAGGCATGTCAATGCAAGGCATGGCATGTCAAGGAAAGGCATGTCAAGAAAAGGCATTGCCTGGCATGTCAAGGGAAGACATGGAATGTCAAGGAAAGGCATGGGAAGGAAAGGCAAGACATAGCATGTAAAGGCAAGGCATGGCATGTCAAGGAAAGGCATGGAATGTCACAACAAGGCAAGGCATGGGAACACACATGAAGAGGCTTGTGTTTGGGGTCTGATCGCATGGGAAACACACATGACCAGGGTTTTAGTCTTCAAATTGTATCGTGGTAGGAGCTAGCAGCAGGGTCTAAGCTCTAAAACCTCGGTCACATGGGAAACCGGGTGCCTAAGAAAATTATTTCAAACTATGGTCATATGAGAATGGTCACATGGCTTATTTTAGCATTTCAATGCTGGGTTCCATATGGTATCGTTGGTGGGGGTGTTTCAATCATGTTATTTTGGTATAGTTTTTAATTGTTTTTTTAATTATTTTAATTATTTTAATTTTAATTTATATATATATATAAACTAAGATTAAAATTATTTATATAATACATATTTGAAATAAATAGAGTACANTAAGGTCATAAAATAAATGTTTTATAGGTAGAATAACTATATGTTATTGGGGGTAGAGGGCGCATGTTCGATCGGGGATGTGGGTACTATAAATCCTTCCCAAGAAAAGTTCAGGGTCTTTTTCCTTTGACTTGACAAACCCCTCCAACAAGTAGTCTTCTTTGAAACTGTCCACACCATTTCTACTGCACCGTGTCTTGCGTGTGAGGCTTCCTAATTGAAATTACCTTACTCTTCACCCCCCTCCTTGACTATTGTGAAGCCTCATTCATTCCCTTGAAATCGAGGGAGTTTTCTGCTTGCAATCCACTAGATCTTCAAGGGCATATATCACCCCATTTCCCTGGCTATACAAACCCTCCTCAGAATCGAGGGATTGAAGTGCTCCCCATGCACTTGGTCTTCAATTCCATATGCTAATGAGAAAGAAATTCTATGAGAATAGAAAAATTATAGCTATATAAGCAAGAGAGATTCAATCTCGCTAGGTAAAACTGTGAACTCACAAAGACAAAGCATTTTGTATGATTGAAGAGGTAATAAATGACTTTTTTATTCATTTTGTAGTTTTTCGGCAATAGATTATTTTGTTTTCCATTTCATAGTTTTTATTATGATATGCCCTTCAAAGAGGCACTCACTATTCTTTATTTGGGCTCACAAAGGGATTGAATTAGGTTTTAAAGGGGAAATTGCCTGAACTAGCTATTAATCTTATTAGCAAACAATTATGAGTATGATCTCTCAAACCTATAAGAGGGGAGGGAATTATTGGTGTTGAAGGGGGCATAATTGGTAAAAAATGTTGAACTTCGAGAAATATAAGGAGTTGGGTGGGCTCATAGGTAGTGATCAAGATTTGGGATAATGCAATCTTGGGAAAATTTTGTGAATAAGCTTTGTGTGGAGGAAAAAGGATTAGAATTGGCCTAATGTGAGCGGTTTCTTATAGAATTTTAGGAGTTGAATCATTGGGATTTTGAAGGAAAATTGCAGAAAGATCTGGCATGGTCCTGGAGGGGAGAAATTGATGTTGGTGAGGCTTAAACCTAAGGAGAATTGTTATATTTACAAGATCTTTAGGTTTCAACAATCAAGAGTCATTGAGAAATCTAAGAGGATGGAAGAGTTTTATGATGGAGATATATGGGATAATTTTGATGCAGATACCTCTGAGCATGATGGTTTTATGGAAAATGATTTTAGTGGTGTTGCAATGTGTAGATTGATGAGAAAGGAGGGGATTATAAACATAGTAGGAGATCAATAAATATTCATAAGAAGGAATTGCATCATGAAGAGAGTAATAATAGGAGAAGAATGAGCTATCATTGTTTTATACCTATGGATATCCCAGACTATCTCAGGTGTCATGGGAGCAAACGAAGAATGGAAACTGATGGAGTAAAATTCATGGGTCAGTTGATGATATTCCTGATTATGATAACAATGATGATGGAAAAGGAGGGGATTGCGAGAGGAATAGGATCCCACCTTATGAGCTCATTGTCAAGAAGTTTTATGAAGATAAAAATACAAGGAAAAGACCTTTTAGTGGAGGTTATAGCGCAGGCTTATAGTGTTACAAAATTGGAAAATTTTGTCAAAAAAACCTTCGCTACAACATATGTTTTTGATAGCAGATGTTTTTGCGGATACTATAATGAAACTTGATTATAACTAAAAAAAAATGGGCGAACGGAGGTGTTAGAGGATGTTTAAAAATCAATTTGTTTTTATGAGGTACAAGCACTATGCATACATACACGTACCGCACCATTGTTGTACACTTAAATTCAGGCACTGTGGCAGTAAAATATTCAAGCACCCGGGCAGTAAAATATTTAAGCACTAGGGCATTTGTTTTATAAGCATCGAGGATTTAACCGTAAAACACACTGGGAGAGTTAAAAATAATTAATCATCAGGGATTTCTTATTAGAACGCATCGATGCGTTATTAATAGTAAGGCATCGATGATGTATAAAATAATATGCACCAGTGCGTTACTTGGAACCCACCCTCCGCCGTGCATTAAAAATAGAAAGCATCGATGATTTTTAGTAACAAACAAGGGTTGGTGCTTATCAGTGACACAATAGAACCGATGTGTATTAATAAAACAAATGCACTAGTACTTATTAATAATCATAAAGCATCGATGATTATTAATAATACAAAAGCACTGGTTCTTTGTATATGCTTAATGTACTAAAGGCCAATTTTTTAATATAATTTTGTGGTATTAAATAAATATTGAAACCAATGCTAATTAATTACATAAAAGCACTGATGCACATTTCTTATGAAACACACCAGTGTGTTTTAATATTAAACGTGGTGATGAGATTAATAATTGAAATACACCAAGAAACATCGACCTGTGATAGTGCAATTACTGTTATTTTTTAATTCCATTATTTATCAAAAAAATTGCATATATCTTATATTTTGATTAGTGAATTTGGATATGATGTTTGGATTAATTTGTTATATCATCAATTTTTTCATCTCTTCATTATAATATTTAGTCATCCATATATTTAATCAACGATGTAACATTTCACAACGACATTGGACAACACAATAGAATAAAATAAAACATATTTAATTATATGAATAAGAGGGTGTTTGTCATACAAAATGGGACACTTATCAGTAATCCCTTGTCTTTCAATTGGGACACTATGTCCATTACATTAATCAAAAATGTCTTATTTTCACAAACAATTATTTCAAAAAAATACAATTGCAGCTTGCATTGATATCCAAATATATTGGTCATCATTCTTCACTGGAACTATTGTTAGTGCTTGGGCTATTTCCATGCCTTGGGTTATTTTGCTAAATGTTTGGTTGATTTCCTCGATTGTTTTCATCCTCTTCAAGTTCCAAAACATACAAATAAACTGTAATGAGTCTATCTACATTGGTGAGAATAATGTAAATTGAAATAAATAATATACATGAATGTAAATTGAAAAATTATGTACCTGCAAAACAAGAATTGACTTATGAATCATACACATATGTTCACAATCAAATCTCATGCCTTGTTTCAACAATTCTTCTCTTGGATCAGTGCCATACTTTGTTTCGTGCAAGTTTTATACCCCATAATAAATCATAGATTTAATATAAATTATTTTTGTTTCATTAATTATAAAATGATAGAAGCAAAACAACATAGATTATACTTACAAATTCCACAATTAATTTTTGATATGCCAACATATATTCACAACCCTTAATTAAACCAATGTTAATCAATTTTTTCTGATGGCTCTTCTTTGTATGTTAGCACCTGTTTGAAAACATTCAAGGATGGTTGTCATAAAACAACTTTATATATATATATATATATATATATATATATAACTTAAGTTGTTATACAGAAATAACAATTTTCTTTTCTTTTCTGTAAGAGAATATTTGAAAATTAATATTTAATGCTAAATTAATTATTTGTACCTAATAGAAAAATTCAATGATAACATACATTTGAAGCACGTTGTTGTTGATATAGCTCCTCCTGTGATGCAATTATGTCTATTTCTTTGACCATCTCCTTGTACACTTTTTTGGACATTCCTACTCGCATATTTTGGATATCAACTCGTTGGTCCTCTGGGATTTTCATAATTTTCCTGAAAAAATAAC
>ML778112.1:1233628-1264562 GCA_009831015.1 Picea engelmannii | reverse complement strand
ATATATATATATATATATATATAACCTTACATAAAATAGACAAATGAAATAGACTTTACAATATTTTGATTATTGAATTATAAAATGCACCTTACTTCTCTCAATAAAATAAACTAGTTTAAATAATTAAAATTAATAACATCTAATATACTTTACATTTTACTAAAAAAAATAAACACATAACCTCCCAAACTTAATATCTCATACCTAATATAATAATACTTTATTAAATTTATTAAAAAATATTTCCTTACACATATTTCAATGATGCAATTATTTCTTGTATGGTTTCTAGGCCTTTGTATCTCAAAATGTAATTTCATTTTCCTTGTAATTTCAACATGTATTTAAAATGTTTAATTATTAAAACCCACAACCTAACATCAACATCAACATCAACATAAACATATAAATTAAGTACATCAACATCAACATACAAATTAAGTACATCAACATGAACAAAACAAATGTTATATATATGAATAAGTAAAATAATTGCTATAATGTACATATCTGGTCAACAACACAAATAACTGATATAACTACATATCTAGTCATAGTCTCTCTTGAGAAGCATTTTGTGGAGGAATAGGTGATGTGCCCTGCTCATATGAGCGAGGTGAAGGTGGAGGAGGTACTGAAGAAGAAGCATCATCACCACCCTAATCAACATCACCACTCAAAGGAGGAGGCGGTACTGAAGCAGAAGCGCCATGATCAACGACACCCTGATCAACATCACCACCTAGAGGAGGAGGAGGAGGTACTAAAGCATAAGTGCCATGATCACCACCCTGATCGACAACACCACCCGGGGAAGAGGAGGAGGTACTGACGCAGAAGAACCATCACCACCCTACTGATCATCATCACCACCTTCATCATCATCTATACTGGAGGACACACCATCCCTCATCCCTACCAGTAACCTAGCAGCTCCAACGATATGATGCATAAGAGATTTCATATCACATGACAAGTCCGTCCAAAGCTGCAAGAGATCAGGGTCAACTCTGATTTCTTGCATCTGGATAGAGAGGACTCCCACAGCAACCAAAACTACAATCAATATGTCACACACCTCCATCCTATATCTGAGATCAGGCCTATGTCGCATGCTATGTGGTATATGCAGTTGAGTACCCTAACCTACAACAAACTCATCCATCTCCTCATCTTCATCAAGTGGTAGGGGAGGAGGCATGTCCCCAACAAATGTGCCAACATATACAAAATATAAAACAAGTTAATAATTAGTCAACAATTTCATTAAACAATTTAATAAAATACGTTAAAGAACATTCTAGAATAAAATTTATTCGAATTAAGTAAGACAACAAAATGAAAGTACAAGATTAATTTAAATATTACCTCAATCATCCCGTGGCTCATCCGTTGTAAAGAGGATGTTGGGACATCCTTGCCAATCCATCATTGCATAAGGGAACGACACCATCACGAACATGTGATCTGCCTCATTGGCTAATAGCTAAAGTGCCTCCCTGGAAATCATAGCTAGAAAATTGGGAATGCCCCTCTTGGGAATCATCTCGCCCCACATGTGCATCCACACCTTGGTCATCATCCTAGGAGGCCAACAGACAAAACTAGGTCTCATATTTGGAAACCTCTCAGAAAACAAATAAAATAACTCTAAAGAAAATGGGAAGTTCGCCCTCCCATCTATCATAGCACGACATCTATCCAATGTTATACAAAAATGCCTCAAGAAAATAGCAGACCACCTAATGAGTAACAACCTCTGTATCAAAGAATCAACATAATATAAAAGCGCACAACTAATGTGTTGACCATCACCAGTAAAGTGTGAAATGGACAAAAATAATAGTGAGAGGCACCTAACGTCCTCTACACCAAACGATGTGATCCGTAACTATCTACCAGCCACCTGAAAATCACCAGGAGAAGATATATCACATTCAATATAACTCTGAGAGTAAGCAAGCTAAATCTTAGCTGCAACACCCACTGGGACATCAGGAAACTGGGGAAAATCCTCCCCTCTCCTATATAGATCAGTGATAAAATAAATATTCTTATTAGTGGGATGGTACCACTAATCATGACTGACTCTAAATGCCTATTGATGGGCATCCCATCGATGGATCATCTACGCAATAAATTCGGAATTCCCCTTCAGGGGTGTAGCCTCCTCATAGTACTTGAGGAGGCCTACATGTTAGAAACCTAATCCATGCGAAGAAGGAATATGAAACGTAAAGTAAGTGTAACATTTATTGGATTCCAAGAGACCCTTGGAAGACAAACCAAAGGATCATAATCATTGCATGTGTGTGTGTGTGTACCATATCTTTAATAAAATGTGTGCTTCACACATTATCCTCGTTCATAGTTCCAACAGAAAGAGTTGCAGATGTAGCTTGAAGAGTTATTAAAGAAGGGGTTGTGCCACCTTGGGGAGCCCTAGTGTTATTTGTGAAGAAGAAATATAGAAACTTAAGGTTGTGTATTGATTTCATATAGCTGAGTAATGTCACCATAAATAACAAATATCCTTTGTCAAGGATTGATGACTTATTTGATCGACTGAAAGGTGCAAGAATATTTTCCAAGATTGACTTGAGATCAGGTTATCATCAAGTGAGGATAAAGGAAGAATACATCAATATACAACATTAAGAAAAAGATATGGGCATTATGAATTTACGGTAGTTCCATTTCGAATATCAAATGCCCCAACTATTTGTATGTGCTTGATGAATGAAGTGTTCAGGGAGTACTTGGACAAATTTGTAATTGTGTTCCTAGATGATATACTCATCCAATCCAAATCGAAAGAGGAACATGAGAAACATTTAAGAATGGTATTGCAAGTTTTAAGAGAGCATTAATTTTATGCTAAGCTAACTAAGTGCATCTTTTAGAAAAAAAAGATTCACTACTTGGGGCATATAATTTCAATAGAAATGATAGAAGTTGATCCTGACAAGATAGAGGCCATTAGAGGATGGCCAATGCCAAAGAATGTGACATATATTATATCACTTATGGGTATTTCTAGTTATTTCTAAAGATTCATAAAAGGATTATCAGATTGCATGTCTAATCACTTATTTGCAAAACAAAAGAGTGAAATTTGACTGGAACTTCAAATGTGAAGAGAGCTTTCAACAGCTGAAAGACATATTGACAAGTGCACCAATATTGAATATTGTATATCCATATGAAGACTTTGTGGTGTGCACAAATGCACGCAAGGAATGGCTTGGTGGAGTTCTCAGTCAAAAGGATCGTGTGGTATGTTATGAATCCAAAAAATAAAAAGAGCATGAGAGGAATTATGATACCCATGACTTGGAACTAGCATCAATCGTACTTGCACTAAAAATGTTGAGACACTACCTTATGGGGAATAAATTCGAGCTAAGGACAAACCAGTATGCTCCGAAGCATTTGTTTGGACAACCAACATTAAATGCCAGACAAACTAGATGGCTAGAATTTCTGAGTGAATATGACTTTGAGATTAAGCATATAATGTTAGCATTATTTCTCCTAATCATAGTCCTAATACCACCTTGTTAGCTTGTGTTAGTTATATGGATAGTTAATGGTGGTTATATATCATTTTACTATATATAATTACTTTGTGAATACATGAATTTGGAAATTAATGGCTTATGCCTTTTACAATCATCTTCTTCTTTCTTGATCTTCTTGATCTTCATATATCTTTATAAAACCCACCTGAAATTGAATAAGGGGGTTCAAAAAAGAGACCTTATATTTTTTACATTAGGCATATTTGAAGAACTTAAAAATGGCACAAATTGACAAAATGCTTAATATGTTTCACACATTGATCAGAAGGACTTCATAATCTACAATTCTTATGAAAAAAGGAACACTCACTAATGTTCTTACTTGTTTTCGCATACTGCACAAAAAGGTACATATAATTCAAACACAAACAAAGTTTTTTACTGGGAAATTGACGTCATTTAATGATGACACCAAGGAACAAGAAAAAAAACTTGCACTTGTTGATTATGAGTTGCAATATTTTTCCTTTGATGAAGTCAGTGCAGCCTTGACTGATGACACTGAAAACAAAGTGGATAAATTTAAGGTTCAATGTGAGAATCAAGTTGAAAATATAGATAACTTTGTTAGACCATGTGAAGAATTAGAGTTTAAACAAAACAAATATGGCTTAAGATATGAAAAGGATCATAATAACCTTTTTCATATTCCTAATTATTGTCAACCAATTACATTTGTAAGCAATGGTTTTTTGGTTAATGTTGATAGGAAGGAAGAACTTGATAAGGAACATGTACAAGATCTTGATCAGGATGTTGATACATATTTTAATGATGATGCTATTGTTGAGGATATTGATAATAATACATGTATTGATGATTCATTGGTTGATGATGCTCAGTTGGACAAAGAACTTGTACCGTGTCGACATTGTCACCAACTTAGTTCTCCATGTTGAGTTAAGTTGTTTTAATTTCCACCCATGTATTTTTTGTGGGAAGAAAAACCATGTCTCAAAAAGGTGTTGGAATTGACTAAAGGTTTAGAGGAAATAGGTAAATTTTGAATTGTTAGGGACTTGGCGTTGGAGTTTGGAAGCTAAGTTATTTTAATGATCGTATCGATGATTTTATTCATAGGTACAACCATACTTTATTGGATATATTTCTACAGTTGACAGACATGAATGTGTTTCCGGATTGGATTATACAGGGCATGATCAGGGCTTGCTTGATGTAGTCTTGTGAGTTGAAGATCGAGTCTCCAGACTCCGCTTGACGACGGTTTGATTACTCTTTTCCACTTTCAAGGGGGTATATCTCATTATCTAGACTTCTCACTTTTCAGTCAACATGGGGGAAAATTGATATGTTAGACTTCAAGTTTTGAAGTCTAACTTATAGGATTGCAGTTTATGATGATTGATTATGGATTCAGGATTCAAGATTGCAAACGAATTTATAATTTCAAGATGATTAATGATCGAGGATTTTTTTTAGGATATGATGTTTGTTTCCGAATTGGATGATGGATTTGGATTGGTTATCTTGACCTTCAAAGGATTTTTCACTGAGACAATTCATCACTTGGAATATTTTGGCATTTGATGGATATTGGATGATGGATGACTTGCCACTTTTTTGGCATTTGATGGATTGTTTGACATGTTTGATGGACATTTGGGTTCAGGATTTGGATTAGTACCAACAGTTTACCTAGTTTACTACTCAAATATTTTCTAGTTATGGGATTTTCATATATGGGTTTTGGATTTTATTTGAAACTTTTTTTTGTCAGCGGGAATTTTGATAGTTTTTTTATGTGTCGATATGTGAGAGCTTCATAGTCTTCAGACTTCTCAGGGATGGTATTTTGACTTTGCAGAGGACATACGATTCTTCTGCTCTTTTCTCTTGGCACATTGGATTGTCAGTATTTTTTTGGATATGGGATGTGTTAGACTTGAAACTAATTCACTTCTCATCAGGATTGGCACTCATTCGTTTGGGTTCACTTCAATGACAACTCAGAGCATTTGTGGCTCATTTGATGCATAGTGAGTTTTCCAAATTCAATTTTCAGCATCCACATTTAGTGATTTTTTCAAGTGGATCTTCATTGACACTCATGAGGTTTCATACCATGAGTTACATATTGAATAATTAGATATGTTATCAAATTTTGCATTGGTTTTTGTTGTTATTTGATACTTTTGTACGGACTAGTGATTAAAGGAGAGGGGGGGGGGGTTGTTAGCATTATTGCTCCTAATAATAGTCCTAATACCGCCTTGTTAACTTGTGTTAGTTATATGGACATTTAACGATGGTTATTTATTATTGTACTATATGTACTTATTTTGTGAATACATGAATGTGGAAGTTAATGGCTTATTCCTTTTACCTTGATCTACTTGTTTCTTGATCTTTCTTGGTTTTCTTCACTATGCATATTTCAAATATGCACTTCATTCACTACGATCTTTCATATTTGAAATATGCATATTGTATCCATTAACATGTACATAACTGATATGAAATATCAAATCATTGCAACAACAAATTCAAATCAATAGTATTTGAGCATAAAAGAAAAATTACAGCAAGGAAATTTTCAACAAAAATTTAATTATTATGAGCTGAAAGGAGATGGAATTCTCATGTACAAAGAAAAATTATATGTACCAAATTCTAATGAAATAGAAAATTTAGTGCTAAAGGAAACACATAATGTGACGTACACTAGACATCCAAGATATCAAGAGACAATTGCATCTATAAGAAACCAATATTTTTGGCCAGGAATGAAGAAAAAAGTAGCTAATTACATATCCAAATGTTTAGAATTCCATAAGGTAACGATAGAACATAGGAATCCAACACGTTTGTTATAGCCATTTCTCATTCTAGAATGGAAGTGGGAAGTGGTTACGGTTGATTTTATTAAAACATTTCCCAGAACAATGAAGCAACATGATTCCATCATGGTGGTGGTGGATAAATTAACTAAGGCATCACAGTTTATTCCAGTGAAGACTACACACAAGGAAACAAATATTGGTGAAATCTACATGAAGGAAGTTGTTAGGCTACATGGGGTGCCTAAGGAAATAGTTTCAAACAGGGATCCAAAGTTTACTTCGAATTTTTGGAATGGTTTGTTCAATGGATTTGCAACAAATCTAAATCTCAGTATAGTGTATCACCCACCATTAGATAGGAAAACAGAGAGGACAAACAAAATAATTGAGGACATGCCCTGAATGTATGTGATGGATCAACCATCAAAGTGGGAGGATTATATCCATTTAGTTGAATTTTCCTACAATAATGGGTATCAAGCCTCATTAAAAATGAGTCTGTTTGAAGAATTGTATGGAAGAAAGTGTAAAACACCGGTGATTTGGGATAATACAATAGACTGAGTAGTGGTTGGGTCATATTTGTTAAAGGAAATGGAAGAACATATGGAAAAGATCAAGCAGAATTTAAAGGTTGCCTACGATATGCCTAAAAGTTATGCAGACAAAAATAGAGTGTTTAGAGATTTTAAAGAGGGAGAACATGTGTTTTTAAAAGTGAAGGAGAAAAGAAGCTCGCTAAGATTAGGAATTTTCCCAAAGTTGGTAGCAAGATATTGTGGACATTTTGAAATCTTATAAAAGATAGGGTCAGTTGCATACATGCTATCATTTCATGCATCCATGAGAGTGCATAATATATTTCATGTGTCATTTATAAAGAAAAATTTTCTTTACCCTAACCACATAATTGATTGGAATGTGATCCAAATGGAGCACGAAGGGGGTTTCCGGGTGGAAACAGTATGCATAATGGACCAGAAAGTCAAAGTGCGCAGGAGAAAATCCATAGGGATGGTAAAGGTTCAATGGACCCACTACGATCCTGAAGAGGCTACATGGGAGCATGAAGAAAACATGTGGGAAGAATATCCACATTTTTTTTACAATTTTAAAGAAAGCAAGATGCAAAACTCCATTTTAAGCAGCTAGAGTTTCATAACCACATCCTAGAGTCCTAGCCAACTGCGTTGGGGACCTGATAAAAGAATGGATCATTCCTTGGGTTAATCCTTATAAACAAATGGTACATTAGTTGGATTATCCTTGATAAATGAATGGTGCATTCCTTGGGTTGATGAGTTGAGAGGAACAAGATTTTACGGTTGGAATTGTTGTTGGAGTTGTGAAAGTGCATAATTTTATTGTCTAAGTATTGTGATGTAAATTTGCATATATGTGTATTGGCATAGTGTGCACTGAGGATGGAACACAATTGTAGGGGAGGGGGAGTGTAACATCCCCACAATAATCCCTAGTTTAATTAATAGTTAATGTAGATATAATATGTGGCTACAAATAAAAAATGTAATATGTGAATTGTATTTATATATGTTAATAATAAAATGTGAAGCCAAATCCTAGAGGGACATGGACAGAGATGGGGGTTGAATTAATCCATAAGAGAGGGGAGGGTATAAGAGAATTTCTAAGAGGGGTCTAAGGGGGAATTACCCATATATATCAATTCAACCCATTTTCCTAAAATTGTTATTGGTATATGAACCTTCTAATTTCTGATTGAATGCTCCCAAAATCCAATCATTGAATACATGTAAGAGGGTGGGTGTGAGTGGTCACATCCCATATTTATTGGGCACATGGGGGGGATGAGTACAATCACCTTGTGGAAGTGAATGGGTCAAGCAAGCAAGTCAAAGGAGAGGAAATTCATATGGGTAGCTACAATAGTTTTACACATGGAAGTTTTGTACATGAGAAACAAGTGGAGAGAAAGAAACAAAGCTTGGAGTTGGAGCAACCACGAAGGGAGAATGCTAGAGAATGATGGAGCATATTGGAGCTAAAGATTGAAGATCGATGTTTTCATGCATGAAGAGTGAACTCATGTATGAGTTGCACTGAAACAACAAGTGTTTGTCATTGTTGTTGGTAGTTTTACTTACAACAAGTTCCCTTGAGTTCCTATATGAGAGATTCCTAGTTACATGTGCTAGAGACACCCTGATAAACGAATTGGATGTCCGAGAGACTGATATCAGTGAAGGAGTACATTCCTTGGGTTGGGCAGGTCAAGAGGAAGAGAGCTGGTGGATAATTAGGATGGTTGTAGGAGAATATCATTGGGTTGTGGGATTTCTAAGTTGTGAGTTGACAATGAGAGACCAACCTTTTTTGTGGATTACTATTCTCGGCTTGAGGGTGAAAACATGTTGATATTTGGAATATTCAGTCTATGGTTGGGTGGAACATCCATCCCAAGAAGTTGGTTTCACAATTATTTATAAAAGATAAGTGTTTTATCATTCTTTTGTTCGTATTTATGAGTTAAATTGTTGTGCATGAACTCTTTGTATTTGAGAATGATTTATATGCTGTTGTAGTGATTTGTTAGTTGCATTTCATGTTCATTTTAACATGTTGTAGATGCACTAAATTAATGGTATCAAAAAATAGGTAGATCCAATTGTAATTCGTAGCTGGAAGTTGTAGGAATTTAATTAGATAACATACATTTTTTAATTTATGAGCTATTCTGCACCATAATTTCCCTCAATTGGGCTAGGAGACGTTGCATCACCAGTAATGAAAATTAAAAAATGAATTCCTTGACTTCAAATGATGATTTGAAGTACCTTCACAATGAACTTGAACATGGAGTAAGAAGATGAAGTACCCACAAGATTGTATGCATCCCCTAGAGGCCATACACTCTCTCTTTATGAGTGTCTTCCATTCCTAGAATATGTACAACCCCCTAGAATGAACTTCCAATAGTTAGTTCGTTTTCCTAGTGTACCTGGGTGATTAATTTAGTTTCCAAATTATTAATTTCATCATTGGTCGACCAAAATAAGACTACATCCAAAAATCAGTGGGTTGAGGATATCATTCTTACAAATATTTATACATAAGCATGCCTATCCAAATTACTGGATGCCACATTCTTAGATGATAATAAAAATAAATCTCATTACCAATATTTTGCATCTTTGAATTTAATTGACATGAGTGTGTCTTGGCAATTGCCAAGAAAGTGAGAAACAATGTTTTTTCTCTAGTATACAAAATACACTAATTATTTTTTAGTTTTTAATGATCTATTCTTACCCAATATCATCACGGAATAATGTTCTTCTCTTGTCTAATGATATAAGATAATCATATTACAACAACCTCAAGTTCAACTAACTCTAGGAACAATCATTGCTATAAATGTGATGCGAAGTGCACTTTAGGAGATTGCAATACATTGAAAGTGAAAATGCTACCATTCCAAAAAGGGACATGATTTTAGGGATTGAAAAAAATATAGAGAAACATATTTCTAAACTTGAAATCCATCGAGAGGATTTTGGAGTTTGGTGTTCTTTTTAAAATAGGGATATTATTTCTATGATAGAGTGATTTCCTTTGGACATAGGAGTTGTAACCATTCAAAGCACAAGAGGGGACAAAATTTGAAAATCCAAGGAAGATTTTCATAATTATATAGGAGAATCTTAGAGAGAGGAACATAGGGAGCATCCTTATATGCTTGTTGGAGAATATGTTGGTTAAATTGTGTTTTGGAAAGTCTAAGAACAAAGAAAAATAAAGAATAACTAAGATACTTGTATAGGGCAGAGGAACAAAGGCATAGTGGATTTTCTGAAGGAAGAGATCTCTATACAAGACTAAAAATAGAGCTTAGAATAAACTTTTGCATAGGATCCATGTTGGTGAAGTTAGTGGGCTATAAGTCCCTCTTTTATGGATCACAAATGGTATGATATTAGTTCACTAGTGAATTCCCCATATCTTACACGACACAAGGAATGTATTCCCTTTCCATTCTCAATGGTGCCTTGTGGATATTATTCCCTTATAGTGCTCTTCAAACTGCATAGAAAAATTCCACTTTATTGAATGCCTTTTGGGAATAGCCTAGAAGGAAAAAATTTGACTCTCAAACATCCAATGAGAAACAAATACATACTTGCAAAACCACTCCATGTGAGGATTCCTATGAAAGGATGCACCTAAATCAACCATTCAAACTCATGATCTACATGTGTGCTTGAAGAATCCAAATACACATCCCCTCCTTCTTCCATGGAGGTTTTTGCTTCTATAGAAGGAGCATATTTAGATCCCATCCCTCTCTCAACACTTTTGGATGTACATCGTTTCTTGTAGTGCACTTCATTTCACATCTCCAGTATACCTTTACAACTTTTCTAGGAGATTTAGATCTTCCCTCAGATTTAGATCTCCCACTTGAGGACTTAGATCTATTTCTTTCCTAGGAGCGTCCTCTTTCAAATAAGCCATATGTTCTCTAACTTTCCATATTTGTCCTCCTCATCTCCTCTTACAACATGGATGAGACCACATCATCAGAAATTAAAGTAGTCGAATTACTACCTATGGCCACAACCAGACTATCCCATGAGTATGGTAAAGAGAAAAATAAACGGATACACTTATCTTCATTAGAAATCTTAATATCAACAAATAATAGATGACTTAACACCATATTGAAGGAATTCAAATTCTCTTTCATTGATTTTCCATCTTTCATCCTCAAGATATACGACTTCTTCCATAGGAACAGTTTTTTACCAAGGACTTTGACTGATACAAAGCCCCTAATTTATCCCATAATTCCTTGGTTGTAGCTTCCCTTGACACATTCAGTAATACTGAATCTGAGAGACACAATCAAATTGTGCTCTTCGACTTTCAATCCAAATTATCCCAGTCTTATATTGACAATATTGTAGGTGCAATACCTGGATCCATAGTGATCCATTGATCTTTTTCCACCAACAAATCTTCCATATTGAACTTCCACGGCTCAAAACGTTTTCCATTAAATTTCTTGATCTCTATTTTTTAACTACTTGCCATTTCTTTTCACCTGAAGAATTGATACAACATATCTCCGACTACAACAAGGTTTATCACAAACCCAGACCAAACACTTAGCCATAAAGGCGTTCACCTAAAGCCAATACCCTGGCTCTCATACCAAATGTAGATTTTAACCTTTTACAATTAATTACTAGAAACATATTCTTAATCAAATAAAAAAAGATATAATGACACAAACACATATACATTATACAAATATTTTACCCTGGAAACTCAAATCGAGAAAGTTGACAACTTGTTTAGAGTTGCACCTCTAATATTGTATTCATCATCTATCTTCATTGATTATATATATATATATATATATATATATATATATATATATATATATATATAATCTCATGACATTCAAATCCACTAATCCATTGACCCGGATTAGTCAACAACCTTGATTCCTTAGTCGGAATTAGAAAACCATAGGCGAAAACCATGTGTCGAAAAATCGTTAAAAATGGATGTAAAAAACTACAAAAAAAAATAAAAAATCAGGGGCGTTTCCTCTGAACCCTCATGCAAGGGGACTCCCACCCCTTGTGATCCCCCTCACATGCTTGACGCAACATAGGCACTAGGTTTGGTCATGCAAAGAATATAACACATACCCAACATTAAGAAGGTAAGTTACGATGGAATATTATGTTGGTGTGCTCTCTCTCTCTCTCTCTCTCTCTCTCTCTATATATATATATATATATATATATACTCTCTACTTTATTAATCTCTCTACTCTATTAATCTTGTATAAGATTTAAAATTCTATAAACTTTATATGGGACAGACTTTACTATCTCTTCAATATTAGGTTGTAAAATGAACCAACTTTATATAAAATAGACAAATAAAATAAACATTACAATATTTTGATTATTGAATTACAAAATGCACCTTCTCTCAATAAAATAAACTAGTTTAAATAATTAAAAATAATAACATCTAATATACTTTACATTTTATTTAAAAATAAATAAACACATAACCTCCCAAATTTAATATCTCATACCTATTATAATAATAGTTTATTAAATTTATTAAAAAATATTTCCTTACCCACATTTCAATTTCAATGATGCAATTATTTCTTCTATGGTTTCTAGGCCTTTATATCTCAAAATGTAATTTCGTTCATACCTATTATAATAATAGTTTATTAAATTTATTAAAAAATATTTCCTTACCCACATTTCAATTTCAATGATGCAATTATTTCTTCTATGGTTTCTAGGCCTTTATATCTCAAAATGTAATTTCGTTTTCCTTGTAGTTTCAACATGCATTTAAAATGTTTAATTATCAAAACCCACGACCCTTATATTAAATTGTTCTTGGTGAATTAAATAAGCTACCCATATATATCATTTCTAGTTTAATGATTTTAGAGAATTAATAAATTTCAATTATTTAAGCTACCCATATACATCATTTCTTGTTTAATGATTTCGAGAATTAATAATTCATTTATGTAAATCTATCATTAATAGTTATGTCATTAAATTCCTTGCAAATCATCACATATTTTATGTAATGTTTTTCTTCTTATTACCCATCAAATTTTAGAATTAGAGTTGAGATTACCTTCTTCACAATGAAATATGGAGTGATGTAATGTAATTAGTTGTACTTTGTTGGGTCAAGTTACTTAGTATTATTTTGATATCAAATTAAATAATAAATGCATGAAACATGTTATACAAACGTATGTGACTAACCATTTTTAAAAAACATAAATGTAATCGTTCAAGTAAATATAATGACGTTCAAGTAAATATAATGACATTGAAATATTTATTTATATAATGGAATAAATTTAATAAAATCTAATAGTAAATTTATCTATAAGTGGGTGAATTAATTGGTTGCATATGAAGGACATTCCTTTCATCCATAGATTTTTTATTCATTTTTTCTCAATAACAATCCACCTCCAAGCTAAGGGTATGAATTCACAAGGATGTTTGGTCCTCCACTCTCCACACTCAACAAAACCAATTCCTTCTTTCCCTTCAACCTGCACAACCCAAGGAATGAGATCCCCCTTCTCTGCCACACGATCCTGCAAGCCTTCCCACTTCCCTCTAGAGCTTTAGTGTACACAATTGGCCAGGAAAACTCACAATAGCCTTCTCAAGGCTCTTGAGAAATTTTCCATATTTTGGAAGACCATAATTGTTAGTACTTCATTGTTGAGATGACTAACCAAGTGAGATATTGTGCAATTATGACCACTCCCTCTAAACTAATGAGGGGTACTCACCCATATATATAGACCTATTATTAACTTAACTTAAAATTAAAGCCTATATTATTAATTACCCTTCCCAGTGTGTAAATTCCCTATATTCTCAATTGTGCAACTTTTGTGTTTAAATAAAAAAAAAACACAACTCCACGCAAGTTGCAACCACTTGACTTTGACCTTGACGAAAGATTCTATAAGGTATTTTGATATTTATTTTCAATAACAACTTCAAAGACTTGACTTGGACTTGGACTGTTTATTCAAAGTCGTCGAGTGAGTCGAGCCACATGATAAAGATAAGGTGACTGCAAATTCCACTTAAGACAGACATCAAAATTCCACTGAATTCAACAAAATGATATAAAATCAAATCTTGCAATACTTTTCAACGCAGTTGACGTGTTGACGGAGGGAAGTGGGAAGGGAGAAGGAACTTGCAAAGTTGGACGGCTACGTCAGTTTTCAAATCTAGTATAGAATGAAACAGGGGGCGGTAGAGCTTGATAAGTGGTAAATCAGAAAGCGTGATTTTTAGTGAGCTATGCCCGAATCCAGCGAAAAATCACAGGTATAGTTTCCATCGATTCATGGGTTTTTTTGGATTTTTATATGGTTTCATTGATTCTGGACAGTCCATATACACTATTTAGCCATACGGGTCTCGCCAATGCGCTTGGAATCTTCAAATCCAGGCCAAAACATAAAAACATGGCCGATGAATCTATTGATCATTGATTAAGCATATGATATCTGTGCATAATAGATTAGAATTTTGGGGAGGACTAGTATCGCCTCGTCCTTGCACTATAGGTTCTCCATTGTCATGGCAATCCTCCATGGAAGAGTTTCATGTTTCACTCTACTAATGGGGAAAACTATTAAGCTATTCTACATAACTGTAGTTCTCTCGATCACCATAACTCTTCATGGACAGATTTGCAATGCACATCCAACTACATGCCGCCACGACGTTAACTATACAAAAGGTAGTAAGTTTGAGAACAATTTGAATACAGTCTTGAATGATCTTGTTCAACACACCTCCCAAGCTGGGTTTAACACTTCTGAACATGGCCAAAGTTTGGACCAAGTATATGACCTTCTCTAGTGTAGGGGAGACAGAACATTGTACCAATTCTACAATTGTTCACAACAAGAAAATACTACCCTTCGACAAACCTGTGGGAATGCTAGAGGCAGTTTAATTTGGTTTGATCACTGCTTCTTACGTTATGAAAACTATAGTTTCTTCAGGCAATTGGATACTACCGATAACTAGTATATTTTCAATCAAAATAATGTCTCCAACCTTGATGTATTTAATGATAAATTGAGAAGCAGAGAATACAGAGAAAGAGCAGAACATAAAATAGTATTTTGTATATTAGGTATATGAGGAAAGGGAAAAGAGATGAGCTAAATAGGCTCAAGAAAATCAAGAACATCAAGAAATGATAGTACAGCTGGCCAAGATAGCTGGCAGTGTAAAGTCAAGCTATTGAGGTTACATTATATTTAACACTCCTTCTTAAACTCAACAGTTACAAACATCAGTACTGATGATGCCCAGGTGTTGCGCCTCTTTTGCCACCTAGATGAGAAAAATAGAGGTGTTTGCAAGCTTAGTTGGGTTTGCTAAGCAGGACATCTGTAAGGAAAAGGGTTAGAGAAAGAAATATAAAAGAACAACTAAGAATTAAGCTAAGAAATAAAATAAAAACTAAACTAATGAGCATAGGGACATAAGGACAAAAGAAACAATAAGACCCATGTCACCAATGGTAAGGTTTATATCAGTGAAAGAAAACACCAAGAAGAAAGAGGACTATGAGTCGCTTCTTCCTCCAAGGGAGGGCTCTTGGACCCCCACAAATAAGCTCTTCTTACAACTTTGAATGAAAATGGTGAAAGAATTCTTTGCTAATCCACTCAAGGGGTGAGATGGATTGCCCAATGTAATGGTGCTAGTATACTCTTGATGAGAATAGATAATTCCTCAAGAGAAAAATAGCAGCATAACTTTGCTATTGAATTCCTTAAAAAATGAAGTGCACCCATGGCCTTTTTATAGCACCTCTTTGAGGTATTGTGCAACTAGCTTGTAGTGTGGAAAGAGGCTAATTAGGGCAGTTTTAGGTCTTTAACCAGCCACCCAGTCAGATCCAGTCCAGATTTGAGTGTCAAATCAACTTGGAAGATGAACCAGAAGTGGGTGGGAGGCCGACCACTCTCATAAATGAGTCCTTCTTAGATGTGCGCGGCTTTTAGCAACCACAGTCACGCATCAGACGCATGTGTGCTTTTCCTGCATTTTTGTTTTGCGCATGTGTGCTTGCGCCCTATGTAGTCGTAGCGCATTTTAATTTTGTCACTGGTTGTATAGTTTTTGACCTTTTGGAAATTATTTTGTGGTAATTTTTGTCCATGGGTGACCTCATAATTGTTTGGCGATGCTGGATTCTTGTAACCATTTGTGGACAAAATTTTAGTGATAACAAATGCCCCCTGATGGATGAGGTTAGGAGCATACGTATAGCCAAAATTCACCAATGTTTCTTCTACTGAGAGTGTCATTGTAAGAGAGAGAGATAGTGGGATTGTCAAGAGTTACCCATTGGAGGGAGAAGGGAACATGTAGAACTCGACCTTCCATAAGGTGTGTAAAAATAAACTGTGTACAAACGAGGCGGGCATGCCCCATGCTCGTGTCATGTAAATCAAACAAGGAATGATGTGTTGATGTAGACAACTGCAGCGCCCTCAGGGGTGGTCGTGATAAAGGAAGAAGACAATTCTACGGAGGAACAGACTCTGAACAGTAGGCAGTGACATCTGTAAGAAATATCACGGATTCTGTAGGCATTGATAGCTCGACCAAGTTCAGAGGTCTTCGGCGAATATAAGAAATAACTGCAATAGTTGCAAAGTAAGACCCACCGTAACATGAGAAAGTGTTGAAGTCGAATGTTACGGGGGTCAATGACAGCAGGGAGAAATTGTGGTTCTCTCTATGCCATTCGAGACCTCTCATTGGAAAGGTAATGAGAGTCAAGATACTGTCACCCTTCTGGAAACTCTGCTGATGTCGACAAAAAAGGGGGATGCGACTCCAAGAAGCAATGGGCTTCGTGAAATCTACTAGGTGAGGTTAGGAAATGGAGGAGGTACATGGATGAAGTCAAGATGTAGGAAGACTCAAGAATGCCCTTGGATGGGGGTATATGTGAGGTATAAATGGTTGCAACCGTTCAACTAGGTCATGTGTCAGGGGGACAACACGACAGGGGATACGTTGTGCCAGAAGCGGGACAAAGTGAACAAACTCAGAGGGCAGAGGTAAGTGGCCTGTGGGATACTCGGAGTATATGGACGATCTCAATAGGGGTAGATGATAAGGAGTGCCCCAACCAAGGGTGACATGGGTTGCGTTTTCCAAAAAAGGGAAGAAGGTCGTCAAAGGTGGTGACAAAAGGAGATGTAAATGCTGGAAACAAAGGCTTTTTACAATGTACCAAATAAATAAAGAATAATTTGGGATGAGTGTACAAATATAGAAACGGGTGCCCCAATGTAATATGGTTGGGACGGTTAGGGTGCAATTTTCTTGGAGAACTAGTGGAGGGTGGGGGCCCCATGGGTGGGTTTCTGTATGAGGTAGGTGAAATGAAGGGAAATTTGCAGAGGGACAAACTGATTGTGAATGAAATGGAAGGTTCATGATACTGCAGAGGTGCAGTCAAAATAGAAACTTGAAGAGATAATCTGGGAGTCCAGTGGGAAAGCTAGCAAAATGAGGAGAAGGAGTATGTGGATGATGCGCGACATGATGTAAGACTATCGAGACTCCCATCCCTAAAGGGTTGAAAAACAACATGAGTGTCAAAGTGCAAAAGGGTGCTATGAATGGGACAACTCATGTGGGGGAGAGTGCTACCAGGTGACAGTACCTAAGATGTGATGGAGGTGTTGGTACTGCAGAGCCGGAGATAGGGATCCTAGAGGCAAATGTTAGAGGGTGTGACTGGAGATGCAATTGAGATTCAGAGGGAATCATTACATGCCAGTGTTGATTATATACCTGAAGGGGTGGCGTTGATGTATGATTCCCAAGTACCTACAAACATGAAAACCAAATACCCGACGTGAACAATATTTGAAGAGAAATGAACATACGAGCATCTATTTGATAATTTTGAACATGAGCATGCGTACCTAGACGGGGTATGAAAAAATGGTTCCCCAAGGGCAAAGGATAAAAAGTGGCCCGGGGACTATCTTGATGTAGATGACAGGATGCTCATCCCATGGTTGAAGACGGATCGAGGAACGGACACCCAGAGCTCCCGGAATGGTGATTGGGATTTTGGCGGAAAGGCCTATATATAGTTGTAACGCCCACATTGCCACCTCATTTTCACTTGCTGCTAAAGTGACTGGACGAGAGGTATTCAGAGGATATTTGGAGATTCTGGGAGTATGAGGCGGTCGATTCAGGACCAGCAAGCTTCAGGTTAGTAGTCTTATCGTCCTGCATAGAAGTAGGTTTTCCATTTATGGGCAGGGTCTGTACGGAGGGTCGTACAAGGGATTTTATGGGTGTTGGCCCCCAAGTGCGCGGGCGATCTGGAAATATGCACACATGAGTGTGTGCCTGTTATCTGGATAGCCGCGCATGGGTGTGCTCAAAGGGGGGACAAAGGCACGCATGATATGCACGCCTATTTTCTACACAGTCGCGCATGGGTGCATGACTATGTAGTGGACAGGCGCACTTTGATGCGCACCTGTGTTCGTGACAGGGGTGCATGGAGGCGCCCCTGTAGGGTGGGCAGGTGTGAATATGTGTGCGCCTGTCCACAGGCATGCATGTATGTGCACCTGTGGGATGGATAGGCGCGCATATGTGTGCGCTTGTGGTTTAAACAGTCGCGCCTTGGGGGCAAGGCTGACGGGTGAAAAACTTATCTTTTTTAATGTGTTTTATGGTCAATATGGCTGACCTAGGACTGTATTATGTGGTTGCAGGTGATCATTTGCATGATGTCGGTCCATTGGCAAGAGCGGGACTGGTCACAGCTGAGGGATGTCGTGGCTATTGAGGAGCCAGGGGTTTGTGCCACTTTGGCATCCTGTGGGCTACTAAAGTTATTTGAGTGCCCGTTGATATGGGCGTAGGAGTATCTCCTGCAATTTCTAATCTAGATGTGGAGTTCGGACCTGCATTGCTTTATGGTGCAGGGAGAGAAGATCGCCTTCACTGCAGTGGAGGACATATACTTTTTGACTGGGCTCCCTTTTCGGGGAACACCCCTACCAGTGGAGTCGGTGTTACCTGCAGACGTGTCATTAGCGACATTGGGCTGGAGGTACTGCTTGAGGGAGAACTGCATGTTGGGCTCCGTCATGAGAATCGAGGTGATGGATGCTCTAGTGCATCGTTGTGTAGCAGCGATGATTGTGAGGTTGTATGGGTCCCTCGCGACTCAGTGAATTAGTGGTGGTCAGCTAAGTGTTATGGGGAGGGCACTGGCCGGTGAGCATTTTGCTTGGGGGTGTACGCTGCATGCTAGGATGGTAGGGAAGCTAGACAGATTTCGGTCTACCGACACCAAGGAATTTTCATTTAGGTCTATCTTGGTGACCTAGTTTTTGGAGAGGGTGCCTATGTTGTGCCCTAGGATTTTATTGGGCGCTCCTGGTGCACAAGAGTCGCGATTGAGGCGATGGTCGACGATATTGGTTCGCCACAGTGGTGGCGAGGGTGGCCATTTTTTCACGGTTGAGACGACACAGGTGTGGCGGAAAATGCCGCAGGTTATACTATAGTATCCTTACGTTGGTGTTGACTTCCGGGGTGATTCGGACATGGTGTTACCTCAAGGGGAGGTGTTTGATCACCGAGGTATGTTTATGAGTTTGATATATTGATTTTTGAGGTAGCATGACATGTGTATTTTGTATAGATATTGATACTATCATTTGGTTGTTTGTATGTGCAGATGTGGGACCTCGTGGGCGCGAGGTAGAGTTGCTGAGAGCATTGGCTCGCCAGGAGTTGGGGAGACCGCCGCAGGGAGGGCCATGGGCAAGAGAGAGACGTCGGCGTGAGGATGATGAGGCGAGAGTAGCTAATGTTGAGAGAGAAGTAAGGAGATGTTGTTTTGATGACCCAGGTGTCGGGCCATCGCATGCTCCTCCGGCAGATGTCGGAGTAGATTTTGAGGATATTCGTCGTTTCCTGGAGGCGGTGCTACAGGGTGTGCCTGAGGGCATGTGGTCATGTATCCAGGATGAGGGCATCCTGGAGCAGTGTGTGGGAGTGTCGCCGACATGGTGGGCGAGCAACAGTAGTAGGTGTTGCTATGACCGGACAGTTACCTCCTGGTCCGGAGGGACCAGTAGTGCGTGGGGGACCACCACCTGAGGGAGGGGCGGGAGGTGGTGCTCTAGAGGCACCTTGAGTGGTGCTCTATGTATTTTTGTATTTTTGTATATAGGCTGGTGAGCCCATTTTGGTGTAGTGGACCAGTTTTGTATCGAGGTGCTTCACTGGCCTGCGGACGTTTGTATATTTGTATGTAAACATTTTGATGGCACTGTGGACCGATTTATATATATATGAGTATACATTTTGGGACATATGTGATGTTTACATGTGTTTTGTTAATGTGTTGATGATGTCTAATCTATATATGCTGTGACAGGTTTTGATAGTTTTATGTATGTGTAGAGGTATCTTGATGTGATATATGCCAATCTAACACAATGTTAGCTAAGTTATCTGTAATTTGATTCAATTGTATTGGAATATGTGTAAATGTAATGAAATCAAAATGTCTAGATAAAAGTCTAACTTGTAGGTATTTGCGAAAGAGGCAAGGATCGCAGATGTGGTACACATTGTTGAGCTAGAGGATGACTAGTTGAGAGTCGAGAAAGACGCTAAGGTGACGAATACGACGATGTTGGGCATCGTCGAGGAGGCCAATGATGACAGAGTATTTGGCTTGGTTGTTTTTTGTTGAACCCAAACATATGTCGCTAGAGTGGAGCATTTCATGTGAGGGGGTATAGAGGGCCCAAGCTATCGAAGCGAGATTTTGTGTCCAACGGCTGGCACCGTTAGCGTAACCGGTGTGGTAGGTTGGTGGATGAAGCATCTGTCAATAGAACAAATGATAGTTTAGACGTGAGGGATGGAAAAAATATTAAAAACACTATAAAATAAATAACCTAATGTAGAATGGCTATGCTTAGGTGTAAAATTTCTTTAAGTATAACCAATTGACGGGTTCTTTGAGAGAGAGGCCTTTGGGGGAAGCCAGAATGTATGCACCTTTGGTGAGGCAATGTTGGATAATGTAGGGGCCATGCCATAGTGACTCAAATTTTCCATGACCAAGGGTATCGTGAGCGATATTGTAAGCAAGGACGAGGTCGCCTTTGTGAAATGAGTGAAGGTTGACATGGTGATCAAAGGTGGCCTTTGACCCTTTTTTGGCTGCCTCATTGTCCTGTAATGAGGATCGACGATCTTCATCAGGGGACTCTAAGTTCAGCAAGCGTTTCTCCATAGGAGCAGTGTCAAGTAATAGCTCAATTTTGGTGCGTAAGGTGGGAATTTCGCACTCGATGGGAAGAGTGGCCTCAACCCCATGGACTAGATGAAATGGTGTGAAACCAGTGGTCATTTTCACAACTGTATGGTAAGCCCATAGTGCGGAAAATAACATATGATGCCAATTGGTCTTATGTTTATTAACCATGCGCTGTAACATGGTCTTGAGGACCTTGTTAACTGCTTCGACCTATCCACTAGACTGGGGGTAATATGGTGAGGCAAACTCATGGGAGAATCCTAACCAAGATGAGAATTCGACGAAAATCTCATTCTCGAAATGTTTCCCATGATCAGAGACTAGTTGGAGTGGTACTCCAAAACAGTATATGACGTGATTAAAGAAAAAATGCACTGTAGTGTCAGCGGTGTTGTTGAAGGTGGGCATAGCTTCAGCCCATTTTGTGAAGTAATCGACTGCGACAACAATGTATTTGTGTCCATTTTTGGATGGGGGATTACAAGTCATGAAGTCGATGCCCCATTTACAGAAGGGGCCGGGAGTAATGACTGGGTGAAAAAGAGTAGGTGGTGCTCGTGCTTTGTTGGCATAAAGATGACATTTCTCGCATCACTTCACGGCATGAATGCAATCGTGAAATAATGTAGGCCAAAAATAACATGCTCGGATGGTTTTCTAAGTAGTGGACATTCTCGAAAGATGGCCCCCACATGCGCCACTATGGCAGTCGTTCAAGACTCTATCGGCCTCGTCAATAGTCAAGCATCAACGAAGTATGGTGTCGACCCCTCGCCAATATAAGATATATCCAATGAGGAGATAGCGGGGGGCCTGATGGTGAATACGATGACGATCATCTCATGAGAGGTGGTTACCGAACTTTTCGGAGGTAGACGAGGAGGTCACCGTACCAAGGATCATCTGAAGTGATGTAAAAGAGATGTTCGTCGGGGAACTCAGTATTGATGGGGGCATTGGTAATATTAGAGGGGAAGGTTGTGACCAGTTCGGTGAGTATGAGAGCTTTCTTGCTCTTGGGTGTTGAAAATTCAAGATCGTACTCCTAAACGATAACGATCCATCAGGAAAATTTTCCATTAATTTTCCAACGGCTGAGAAAGTATTGCATAGGGTTGGAATCTGCGACGACCTTAGTGATGCGAAGCATAATGGAATGGCACAGTTTTTGGACTGCGAGGACGACTGCAAGGGATAGTTTCTCTTCGTGTTTATACTTCAAGGGTGGCCCTGAGAGGTTTTTACTAACCTAGTAAATGACATGCTCATGATCGTCATCGTCGATTTGAACGAGAACTCCTGCTACTGAGACGGATGATGCTGATATGTAGAGGATACAGTCGCGATTATAGTCGAGTGAACTAATTAAAGGGGCGTTAGATAGCGTCATTTTAAGATCGTAAAATGTGTTTTGGGCATGTTCATCCCAATGAAATGGGATGTCGTGGCATAGTAAGTGAAGGAAACCATGTGCTCAAGTGGCATAGTCTGGGACAAATCGTCGTAGAAATTTATCTTTTCCTTGTAGGCTCTGGAGTTGATGTAAATTCCGGGGAGGTGGAATTTCTGTGATGGATTGGAACTTGAGGGGGTCCACGGTAATACCACTTTGAGAAACGATGAATCTAAGGAGGCACCCCATAGTGACACAGAACATGCACTTGAGGGGATTCAAGAGGATGTTGTACTAACAACACCGTTGGAAGATGATCCGTAAATCATCAAGATGTTGGGTGCGTTTCTTGGATCGAGCTATGAGGTCGTCCAAGTATGCAAGGATGATATGTGCTAGATCATGAAAAATGTATGTCATAGCCCTTTGGAAAGTTGTTCTAGCATTCTTTAAGCCAAAAGGCATGACACGATATGCAAAAGTACCCCAAGGGGTAGTGAATGCGGTTTTGTATTGATCGGCTGGGTAAATTTGGATTTGATTATAATCAGAGAAATCGTCCATAAAGGATAGAGCCTCGTGGCCTGCACAGTTGTCAATGATTTGATCGATGAGAGGCATTGGAAAGTTTTCTTTGGGACATGCGTGATTGAGATCACGAAAGTCTGTGAAGATGCGAATAGTGCCTTGTTTTTTGTTAACAGGTACAGGGTTGGAAACCCATGATGTATAGGCGATGGGGTAGATGAACCTAGCTATGCGTAATTTTTCAATCTCGATTTTGATGGCTACTTCTTTGGATGGGTGTAGTGGTCGTTGTTTTTGACAAATTGGTGTAATGTCAGGCCAGGTGTCGATGCGATGTTCGACGATAGAAGGATCAAGGCCAGGCATTTCTGTGTATGACCAGGAAAAAATATCTCGATATTCTTGGAAGAGGGATTTATATGTGGTGATTTCTTGAGAAGTGCAAGCGGCGCCAATGGTGATTTCCTCAACGACTCCATTTTTTATGGAAATATCAATTTTGATGGTCGGGGAAATGTTAGCCATGTTGCCTTCTTCAAAAGCATCAGGGGCAGGAATGGGGTTTTTGAACCAGTCAATATGCCCTGATGGGATAAAATCCTTGGTTTCGACCGCGTATATGGGGTGTTGGTTAGGAGGTGTGGAGGTTTCCTATGGAAAGAAGAGCACTCTATGGTGTAGCGCATCCCATGGGTAGTTGGGAGTGTTTAACTCTTCGAGTATGTCCTCGTCACAGTGGAATTGGTGAGAATACAAGGGGTTGTAAAGAGTGATATTGGTGACTGTCGTTGTGTGGTTGTCCCCTGGTGATGATGAAGCAAGGGGAATGGCGCAATGAGATTGCGATGGTTCGCTCGACATAAACCAAATATTGAAGTACTGAAGAGTACTAGTGGTAGTTGGATGTAAAATTTTTGTAGGGAAATGAATGGGCGAATTGGGGGGGTTAGGGGGTGAATCCTCGAATAAGTCATCCAAGAACCATGGAGGCATCGGGAGTGCCTCGGGTTCAGGAGAAATGATATGAAGAATCTCTAGTGACGAGGTAAGGTCAACTATCAATTCTGTAGGGGTTTGAATCAAAGTCAATTAGTGTTTCCTGTATTCAATGATCATAGGACATTGATATGTAAAATGATCTAAGGATTCACATAGAGAGCAAGGGTATCTCATATGTTCATTGACTGAACTTGTGACATAATGGATGTCAGTGATTTTTGGTGGGGATGATGTAGCTGGGTTGGGTTCGTTCTGGAAGCTTGGGCGTACTGCGGCTAATGTTTGCCGGAAGCGCGACAGTTCTGGGAAATGGTGTGTATAATGGCCATATTCTGAACATATAGCGCAAAAAAAATTGGTTTGCATTGCTTTACTACTTGAGTGAGGGGCGATAGCGGCAGTACTTGCTACAATGGAAAGCGTTGATGGTGTTTGATTGAGTGGAATCAGGTTTTGTAACTCTGGTAGAGATGGGCAGTTGTTGGTTTGGTGTCCATCTTTCTCACATAGCACGCAAGGGGGTTGGATGCATAGAGGAAGTGGAGCTATGGGCTCCTTCTTCTGTCGCCTGCCCCTAGCTGTGGTAGGGAGGGTAGTGAGTGGGGGTGTAGCAGGTATGGTGGGAGTGAGTATGGGAATCATCATTGGTATTCCTTCCATTTGGGGGGGAAGGGATGGTTGAGGGACCATCTCTAGTGGATGTAAATACCAAACTGGAATTGCTAACACCATATTAGGGAGGGTAAGCGTTGCGGCTACTTCTAAAGATTGTACGCCGGGTGGAGGGTAGAAGAAGGGGATTTGAGTAATGGCTTGGGGAACTGTCTCCCAAACTGGGATATGGCCTTGGGGAGAGGTGAAATCGTGGACTAGTGGAGTCAACGAGTTCGTAGGAGGCTCATGAGGGGGGAGCTCTGCGACTAATGGTACGTCAGATATGAAAGAAGCCTCCCTAGGAGGAAGGGTATCCTCTATGTCAGTTCTGTTGGATGATACAATGCACACTTGATTGGAAGGATGAAGGAGCGGTGGTGCACCATGGTAAGTTCCTAACAATGATGGGTCTTTGAAAATTTTGGGACCCATTTCGATGAGTGGGTATGTGTCGTGAGTCATGTGTATGAGAGGGAGAATATTATCGATGTTGGTAGAAGGGTTAGGCTCGTAATGTGAGACTTGGTCAATGGTAATGATCTTCCCGTTATGGGGGAACATCATCGTTCTAAAGACGGAAGAGGAAACTACGTTCATAGCGTACATGTAGTTACGACCGAACAAGATATTATAATCCAGTGGGGCATCGACAACTTCAATGTCGATGAGAATGGTTTTTCCCCCGAGTTCTATGGGCCATTTTGGAAGAGCCCTTCAAGAGACGATGGTCGTCTGTCATAAGCTCTTAAGGTAATGGCATATGGTATGAGTTCGGGGGAACCAAGTTTCTGCCATACAGATTTGGACATAATGCATGTGGATGCACCATCATTGATGATGCATCGATGAACTGTAATGTTTCGAATTTTTTCTGGGATTTGAAAAGCGATCAGAGCGGGAAGGCGAGGTTCTCCACTGTCGAGATCAAATGTGATGAGTTGGGTATCCGTGGGGTTGACTGCCCCCAAGGCGGAAAGTAATGATTTCCTTTGAGTGGGACAAGTTTGAAGGACTTCTAAGACTGACATGGTAGCCAGGGATTGTGCTAAGTCGTCAACCAAACTATAATTATGAGCTGCCCTAGCCTGGGGGTTGTGGACATTCCTGCGTAATGGGATGTGAGGGATGCAAAGAGGTGTTTCGACAGTAGGGTGAGGGATTACCAACGGGGGTCCCATTGGTGTTGGGTTTGTTTCTAGGGGAATGGGAGGAGACTCAGGGGGTGCATGGTATTGACAATTACGTGTTTGCAGAAGGATTTCTTCCTCACTGGTGAGGAGAATAGTATGATCTGAGGGATTGTTTGGATTGAGGTACTATCCCAACTGTGGTGGGGTAGGTTGTGTGTCTTGTTGGGTGTTTATCACACCCTGGTGTGGAATGGGATTCTGTAGCATGACTGGGGGTGGTTGTTTCACGTATTGTTGTGGGGCATGTCGAGGGGCAGGCGGTGTTGGAGGGTGTGGTAAACTGCCTGAGTCTTTCAGTCGTTTAAAATTAGTGATTTGGGGACAATGATGAGTGTAATGACTGAACTCACCGCAAAGGGCACAAGGGAAGGTGGTTTTAATAGTATTGTTATTTCTTCCTTGACGCCTGGTGTTATTTCCCCCCTAGGGGTTCTGACTCCCTTGGTTCTGGTTTCCCCCAGTAGGTTGGTTTTGTTGGGGTTGATTCTTGCCTTCACCTGGGTTGTTATTGTTCCTATTTCTTCCTTTATTTTTGGCATTATTCGACGGATGGGTCGGATTTTCCATATTCATTTGTTCAAAATTTTGATAGTGCTGAACGAAAGAGGGTTGAACAAAATTCACCCCAGCGTGAGGGTGTGGGGGTGCCATGGGCTGTGGAGGACCAGGGAATGGAAAGTACGGATTTTGTGGGAGTTATGATTCGTAAGGTACATAGGAAGGCATGGCACATTTGCTAGTACTTAATGTATAAGCTGAGGTAGAGGGGGTACCAGAACTTGTTTGGATAGGTGGGTGTATTGGGGGTGTCGGCGGTGTCCCACTGATGGGTGGAGGAATAGAAATAGGGTATGGTTGTTGAGAAGGGGGTGGGGGTAATAAGAGGTTCCCCCATATGCCGGTGGATATTGAGGTGTGCCATACATTGGTGGTGGTTGGGGTTGAGGACTGTGGTGTGTAGTATTACCAATCAATCCGTCTGCTGAGTGAGACATCACGAGTTTGTCCTGATCGAATGGCGCAAGTTTTGGGAGATCAGGAAGGACGGTGTATAAGTACCCTGATTGTGAATATATGAGGTCGTATTGTTGAGCCTTACTGATGGCTTCCTCTTCGGATTGAGGGAAGGTGGAAGCTACATCTTTACCGAGGAGAGAGACAAGTGATCTGAGAAATCAGTCAAGACACTGTTTTTTGGTGGTTTCAGATTTGCACAAACTACATCGTCTACGACACTCGTGAATGTGATTAGCGATATGTGTGGCTGATGTTTGTTTTAAATTAGAGAGTAGTTCAAGACCATTGTCATGGTGGATTGGTAATTGGAAGAAGGTCAAAATTGCTTTGGCCAAGGACTCAAAAGTCGCATGGGACCCTGATTTTTCGTCTACATACCATTTGGTCGATGGGCCAGTGAGTGTGCATTGAAATAATCATAGTCTAATGGAATCATCCATAATGTTGTTGGAAGAGCACCATAGGTGGAAAGTCATGACATGGTTGGCAGGGTCATCTCTTGCCTTTCCTTCAAATTTGGGGATGTCTGAAGGTAGTTTGGTAGGCATTGCAGGCCATGTGGGGTCATGAAATATAGGATCATTTTTTAGTTTTCTTAGATCTAGTATGTAAAGAGAGGCCAAATATGGCATCTTTAGTGGGGGAAGAGGATTAGCTCCAGCCATGGTGTGGGTGTTCTGTGAACCTGACCCTTGAGGGGGGCTAGGTGGGTTGGTACTTCCTCCTTGAGAGAAAGTTTCCCCCTCGCTTCCGTGTAAAGGAGAGCGAGTGGACATAAGGACTTGGGAAGTGGACCCAAGTAATGTGGAACCAAGCAATTCTGATCCTAAAACAGTGGCACTCACATGAGTGTGTGAAGGTGGTGTTGATGAGTTGGCAAGACTAGGAACTCCCCCTAAAATAGGAGGGAGGTTTAGCAAGCATCTGGAATGACGGGGGTTCTAAGGGTCCCCTATGATGTCCGACTAGATGAGTGGATGTGTGAAAATTTTGATGAGAGAAAATAAACAAGAGCCTTTGTTGCAAATTTTGAACTTTACATAATATATATATATCTAAATTAAAATGTAATCAGAAGTGCATCATACATAAATTGTTTTGAAAAATAAGCATATATGTGGATAAGTGGGTTTTTTCCGCATGGAGAATCAAAGAAAATAAATTCTCGTGTTCTAAAAGACGTAACTTCCTTCCTCTCAAATAGAACTGGACCTTCCAATAGTACTCAATAGTGGGGTCTGAAGTCACTGTAAGAGAAACTAGTGAAGGATGAAATAATCAGTTATAATGAGGGGTAAAGGGGGCATATCCCGAAAGAGTTGGCGATATTTTCCAATAGGCACACAAAATCCAATCAAGGTGCAATTGCAACCCACAATTTCCACCTGGGTAGATGTCCTAAAATTTGGTCACTAGGTACCTCGGTCAAAGTGCGGCATTTATATTTTCGGCCTAAGAAATGGGTCACGGGTTGGATCCCGTCCAAGAGGTGGGTGCCTCAAGGGGGGACACACAGAACAACCGGACCTCAGTATTCAACCCTTCATGGGTATCTCCCTGCCTTATGGTGTTAGGAACACTTGACTTGGAGGATTTTCAGTTCCCTATTTGACAACTTCTATTGTTTTGACAATGTGAGAACTAGATAACGGGGAGTTATTTGGATGCCTATCCCCGAAATCCTACCTAGATTAAAACATTTCTTTTGGCACCTCCTATGGAGGACAACTTAGTGAGTTTTTAGAAAAAAAATAGCTGTGGTTGTTTGAGAGGTTGGGGGTGTGAACCAACCTCATTGAAATTAAATGGGAGTCGATAGGTTCATCAAGAAAAGGGTGGGGTGTTTTGGAATCCCTTTGGAGGAAACTTACTTTGATCTCCACGTTTCGAGAGGAAAACTATGTGATTGTAAGTGACTTTTGTGTGTGAATGAGTGAAAGTGTGCCAATGTTTTAATGAATTAGGTGTCACCTTGCTGCATGTGGACTTCGCTTGGTCCTTACAAGTGTTGATTGCCTAATTAACTAAATGCCTTTGGTACAACCTTGCGTAATTCAAAAGTCCCTAGGAAACTAACATGTGGACATGTGGGTCCTTTACTATTCCTTTAACTCCCTATTGTGATTTAATCTAAGAAAAGATTTGAAACTATCCTAGATTGTGATCGTGTGGGCATGTATGGGCCCATTACAAAACCTTTAAACTTCCCTAGTGATTTAATCTAAGAAAGTAAATTTCAACACTATTCTATCTTTGTAGCATGTGGGCATGTATGGGCCCGTTACAATATTAAAATGTGTTTGAAAACTAAATTAAGAGGAGTCCCAAGAGGGGTTGTTGTCCTCTCCTAAAGGTTTTAATCTTTTTAAGGGAGATGAAAGTGTCCTACAATCTTTTTCTGATTCTCAAGGTTGCTTGGGAGCGCGAGAGAAGAACATACTAAGTGATTGTTATCCAACTTCTAGTCCCAATGCAAGTTTTATGTGATTACAAATGATTTCCAACTTATATTTTTTAGTCAAAGCAAGCCATCCATGTGGAAAAATGAAAGCAAAAGAAGAAATAATGATTTTAAACCCCCTAAGTGCCTATGTGTTTTGACTAATCCCTTTATATGAAGAGGGAAATAAGTATGGTGCAGCTTACAACATGCATGGAATCACTTTTAAAAAGGCTAGGGACCTTTCCCAAATCACAAAAAACCTTACAATGTGTATTTTTTGCACAGGTGCGCGGGTCCCAGAGTAGACAGAGGCGCACTGAGTGCCTGTGCGCAGACTGAAACAATTTTATGGGCGCAGGTGTGAAAAACAAAATTGTGTTTTAGGTGCATGTGCACACGATGCGTGTCTGTGGGCCAAAAAACCCACGCACAACTGACACACGACCGTGAAAGAAAATTTTGGATGGAATTCTCCCAATTCAACTTGGAATTGGATGTTTTGCAGGTCGACTTGGTCCGATTAGTGCACCTGCAGGTTAAATAAACCAAAAGAAGAGCTATAAAAACCCAAATGGGGTAGGAAATTGACACCTTTCCCCAGCGGAGTCGTCAATCTGTTGCGCCTCTTTTGCTACCTAGATGAGAAAAATAGAGGTGCTTGCAAGCTTAGTTGGGTTTGCTAAGAAGGACAGCTATAAGGAAAAGGGTTAGAGAAAGAAATATAAAAAAACAACTAAGAAATAAACTAAGAAATAAAATAACAACTAAACTAATGAGCATAGGGACATAAGGACAAAAGAAACAATAAGACCCATGTCACCAATGGTAAGGTTTATATCAGTGAAAGAAAACACCAAGAAGAAAGAGGACTATGAGTCCCTTCATCCTCCAAGGGAGGGCTCTTGGACCCCCACAAATAAGCTCTTCTTACAACTTTGAATGAAAATGGTGAAAGAATTCTTTGCTAATCCACTCAAGGGGTGAGATGGATTGCCCAATGTAATGGTGCTAGTATACTCTTGATGAGAATAGAGGATTCCTCAAGAGAATAATAGTAGCATAACTTTGCTATTGAATTCCTTAAAAAATGAAGTGCACCCATGGCCTTTTTATAGCACCTCTTTGAGGTATTGTGCAACCAGCTTGTAGTGTGGAAAGAGGCTAATTAGGACATTTTTATGTCTTTATGTAATGATCCCAAGCCATTATGCAAGGATCATCACTGTTTTGGTGTCTTTTAAAAACTTTGTTTGAGTGAGGTATTTCGTCAAACACTTTGTTGATCTACCTTTTAGATGTGTTTATATGTGTGTATGCAGAAAATAATAGAAAGAGATAACCATGGAACATACCTCAACCATATGCAATAAGATAGACAAGCCCAAAACATCTCA
>ML778112.1:1206673-1230938 GCA_009831015.1 Picea engelmannii | reverse complement strand
GCTAGAAGCCAGAAATCAAAATAAGATCATACATGAATGATGAGTAGAGGCCCTTGCCTTCCTTTTATACTTTTTGGCTCACCTTTTCCCTCCAAAGTGACTTTCATTTTATTAATATTTAATTAATTAATTAAATCACTTTACCTTTTTACCTCTGAAAATCTCCTTATCTCTCCTTGTGGCTTCCCTGGCCACTGAAAGTCACTTCTAGCCATCCCATCCTATAGTGCTACTCCTCCCGATTCTAATGAGCTATTACATTGAGAGGTTCCTCCAAGTAATGTGCCCCAAATGCCCTCTTCAGTGATTTAATTAACTTATAGCTCAAAATAGTCAAAATCATGAAAATCGTCGGAATGGAACGAAACCAAAGCCAACCTGTGTGGAATGGATCATAATGATGGAGTATTATGATAAATGCCAATTGGACCCCACAATGCCTCTCAAATACCCCTGTACTCGCTATAACATCCTCTGGCTACTGTGGTCATCATAAGTCTCTACCTTGTGATGATGTCCCAAAGTGGGGACATTACAGTTTAACCAGCCACCCAGTCGGATCCAGTCTAGATTTGAGTGTCAAGTCAACTTGGAAGTTGAACCAGAAGTGGGTGGGAGGCCTACCACTCTCATAAATGCGCCGTTCTCAAATGTGCACGGCTTTTAGTGACCACAATCGCGCAACGGGCGCATATGCGCTTTTCCTGCATTTTTGTTTTGCGCATGTGCACGTGCGCCCTGTGTAGTCATAACAAAATTTAATTTTGTCACTGGTTGTATAGTTTTTGACCTTTTGGAAATGATTTTATGGTAATTTGTGTCCATGGGTGACCTCATAACTGTTTGGCAATGCTGGATTCTTGTAACCATTTGCGGACGAAATTTCAGTGATAACACCAAGTGTTGTCTCTGAAAATCAAAAATAGATTTTCCCAGTGGCTTTGTGAAGATATCTGTGAACTCATATCGAGAGACACAGAATTGAAGTGCTACGTCACCATTATTGACTAGCTCGTGGATGAAGTGAAAACGAGTGTCAATGTGTTTGTTTTTCTTGTGAAACACATGATTTTTGGATAGAGCAATTGCTGAGGTGTTGTCACAGAAGATAGGAGTTGGATCCTTCTCTGTATGTGACATATCCTTCAATATTCTTCTCAGCCACATGGATTGACAGGAAGCTGAGGTAGCAGTGACATACTCTACCTCTGCAGAAGATATTGATACAATTGGTTGCTTCTTTGATGTCCATGAAATCAGGTTCGTGCCCAGGTGAAAAACATGTCCTGAGGTGCTTTTCCTATCATCTAGGTTGCCTGCAAAATAATTGTCTGTGTAACCAGAGAGATGATTATCATTAGATTGAGTGTACCATAAGACAAAATTGAGAGTTCCTGCAACATATCTTAGAATCCATTTCGCCATTTTCCAGTGAGAATCTTTGGGGGATTCCATGAATCTGGAAACAAGGCTGGCTGGATACATAATATCAGGCCTAGTTGTTGTAAGATACAACAAACTGCCTACTAAAATTTTGTACAGGGTAGGGTCCACTGTAGGGCCTTCATATTTCTTGCTCAATTTTGTGCCTAGGGGTATAGGCGTTTCTGTTGGTTTGCATTCGTCCATGCAGAATCTTTTGCTGATGTTTGTTGCATACTTTTTCTGATAGACAAAAGTTCCTTTGGTTGATTAATCAACCTCAATCACCAAAAAGTATTTCAATATGCCAAGATCTGTCATCTCAAACTCAGATTGCATGGCATGTTTAAAACTAGTTAACTCAAGATTTCCAGTATATATCATGTCATCAACATATAAACATACAATCAAAATTTTACTGTGTTGATCTGTTTTGGTGTAAAGAGTTGGATCATTTTGTCTTCTTTTGAAACCACTTTTGATCAGGTAAGTGTTAATTCTATTGTACCAGGCTTGTGGAGCTTTCTTTAATCCATACAAGGATTTCTTCAACCGATATACTTTGGCTGGCTGCTCTTGGACTTCAAATCGAGGTGGATGATCGACATAAACTTCTTCTTCTAAGAAACCATTCAGGAAAGCTGACTTGACATCCATCTGGTATACTTTCCATTTGTGTTGGGCTGCTATGGCCAATAGAGTCCTTACAGTGTCTAATCTTACTACTGGAGCAAAAGTTTCACCATAATTAGTACCTGGTTGTTGTCAGAATCCTTTGGCAACAAGTCTTGACTTGTGTTTTTCAATCTACCCTTTTTCATTGAGTTTAGTTTTTAAACCCACTTGACACCAATACTTTTCTTGTGTTCAGGCAAATCAACAAGATCCCATGTCTTGTTCTTCTCAATGGAGTCAATCTCTTGGTTCATGGCTTGAACCCAATTTGGCTCCTTAGTTGCTTCTTTAAAATATGTAGGTTGACATGACATTAATGCAAAAAGATTGTGATGTTCAATGCCATCTAACTGCTGATGGATTTCTCTCAAACTTCGAGTTCTATGATTTTGAAGTTCAGAGGATGAGTCTCTGCTTGAAGTTGAGTTATCCTAAGACTTTCCAGGTTGTCCTTGTACCTGTAATCTTGGAAGAGAAGGTTAAGGTATTGGCTGTCCTAAATTTTTTGTGTTTTCAGAACTGGGCAACAATGGATTTTGACTGTCCATTTGCAGATTTTCAGATTCATTCCAGAGTTGATTTTCCATAAATTTTACATCTCTGCTGAGAATTAGTTTCTCTGAGATTGGATTGTAAAGACTATAAGATTTAGATGTTTCACTGTATCCAGTAAAGATGCATTTCTCACTTCTATCATCAAGTTTCTTCCTTAATTTGGAAGGGATGTGAACGTATGTTATGCATCTGAATTTCCTTAGATGGGCAACATTTAGCTTTGTCCCACTCCATGCTTTTTGAGGAACTTTCATCTTTAGATTGGTGGTTGGAGATGTATTCAAAAGATAAGTTGAGCATGCTACTGCTTCCGCCCAAAAAGTATTTGACAAACATTTCTCTTTGAGTAGGCTTCTTGCCATGTTCATTATTGTCTGGTTTTTCCTTTCAGCCACTCCATTCTATTGTGGAGTATACCTGGTTGTAGCTTGCATGATAATGGCTTGTGATTTGCAGAAATTTGCAAATTCGTTGGAGTTGTATTCTCCTCCTCCATCTGACTTGAGAGCTTTTATATATTTGCCACTCTGTTTTTCAGCTTCTGCTTTGAATTCTTTGAATTTTGTAAAAGTTTTGGACTTGTGTTTGAGAAAATAGATCCAGATTTTCCTGCTAAAGTCATCAATAAACGTTAGAAAATAAAATCTACCACCTACGGACTCTGTTTGCATTGGTCCACATAGGTCAATGTGAACAAGTTTGAGATGTTGTTTGTCTTGAGTGGAGGACTGTGGAAAACTAGTTCTCTTATATTTTCCAAGTATGCAAGACTCGCATGGGGGATTTTTCTCTTTGAAGATAGGGAGACCTTTGACCATGGAGTGCTTTTGTAGAAGACTTAGACTCTGAAAGGGTAGATGTCCAAATCTTGTACCATAGTTTCATTGGGGGTGGGTGCACTTTGTGCATATGTTTGGATCAGATTTGTAGTTCTGAGGGTCAAGGGAAACATCCTATTCTGAGTCATGTGGATTTCATAAATCAATTTTTTACTGGGGGTTTTATCATATATCCTGCAAGATGCTCCCTCAAAAAGTACCTTATAGCCATGTTCAATGAGTTGTCCTACACTTAGCAGATTATGTTTCAGATCTGGAACATGATAAACATTGTTTATGTCTTTCTTTACTTTTTGTTTAGTAATAATAGGTACAGTTCCTTTTCCTTGAACTTTGACTAAGGAATCATTTCCAAGTGTAATATCAGATGAAATTGAAGAATCAATGCATGAAAGTAAATCTTTGTTACATGTCATATGATTGTTGCATCCACTGTCCAACAACCAGAGATATTTAGGTTGATCTTCAGACTTGTGGCATGAGAAAAACATACCTTTTGAGGTTTCTCCTGTATGATTTGAGACATGTGCTCTTCCTGAGAGATGATCTGCTTGTTTCTTCCTACATTCAGATTCATAGTGCCCATACTTTTTGCAGTAATAACATTGTATGCTTGATTTGTCATTTGATCTTCTCCCTCTGCCTCTTTGAGGTTGGAAACTCTGATTCTGATTCTGTTGTCTGTGACCATGGAAATTTTGATTCGAGATATGTTGTCTGTGTCCTCCACTAGAGTGAGGGTTACTTGGACTGCTCCCTCTTCCTTGGTGACCTCTGCTTCTCCCTCTGCTGAAAGAGAATTGAGTTTTGAAGTCATTGTAGATTGACTCATCTGTGAGATGCAGTCTGGTCTCGTGTGTCAACAGGGAACCAATTAGTTCATCTGTTGAAAAACATGACAGATCCTTGGATTCAAGGATTGCTGTAACGACCATTTCAATTTTACTTGGTAGACTTCTGAGGAATTTCTCAACAATGTGTTGATCAGGGATGGCTTCACCAGTCAACTTGATCTGGTTTACAATTCCCATGACTCTGGTCATAAGATGATCCATATTTTCAGACTCTGTCATTCTTAAAGTCTCAAATTTCATCCTCAAGGTCTGCAGTTTGACTGTTTTGACCATGTTATTTCCTTGGTAGGCTGATTTAAGGATGTCCAAGGCCTGTTTTGAAGTAACAGTGCCTAATATATTTGAGAAAATCGAGTCATCCACTGAATTTTGAATCCAGAATTTGTCTTTATTCTCTCTGTTCCTCTGTGTTGCCTGAGCAGTTCTCTGTTGGTTTTTCATGGCGACAAAGTCTACTGGATCTGGTTCCACATATCCAAGATCCACTGGATCCCAACACTCTTGTGCTTGCAAGAAGGATCTCATTCAAAGAGACCAAAATTCATAATTCTTTCCAAGAAGAATCGAACCTTGAGTTGGTCCTAAATTGCTAGACATGGCCATCTTTAAAGAATTTAACAAAACAGAAAAAATTGTTAGAAAATTTTGTATTTCTTGTTTCCAGCGCGTAAAACTAGGTCTTCAAATTTCTTGCAGTGACTTCGGACTGAAAAACACGGTGTAAAAAAATTGTTTGACTTCGATCTGGCTGGATCTGACTATCTGAGCGCAAGATCTGTTGATTCAGAGCTCTGAGCTCTGTTCTTTAGCAACTGTAACACTACAACAACTATAACCCCTCTGATGGCGGAATAGATCTTTCTGAGTTTACTCGAGAGCCAAAGAAATTTTAGCTTCTCATATGACCGTGGGAGAAAGAACCAGGCGCTACAGGATTTTGCGTTTCGAGACTTCGAGTTTTTTACGCTGAAGATAGCAGTTCCTTCGAATAGCCGAAAATGCAAAATTGCTTCAAGGATCAATGATCCTCGTTGATTTGAGATCAACGGCCACAATTTCTTTGGAATATCATGATCAACAATCTACTATCCTCCACGATCAGAGATATAACATTCCAGATCTATACTCGATCAACGACTCAAATTATTTCAGGATTTCGTAGTTCGCGATTTCGCAATTCCGGCTGCAACGATTCTAGGTCCTTCGAACTCCCAGGTCTCGAAATGCCAAAAAGGGCTTAACAAGCTTTGACTCCTCCCTTAGCCTCCATCCACGTGACCACCACTCTGTGTCCACGTGCTTAACGCGAAATCGCTACCGGATTTCGCGATTCGATGGTGTGGAGGGGTTAACTCCTTGTCCCTTCAACTCCCAGTTGCCGAAAGCCCGAAATCATATCTACTATGAGATCGACGGCTCCGAGCCTTCCTTGATCTAACGATCCTGGTTCTTTAGGGGTTTCACGATTCGGGGAATCACGATGCAAGCGTCTTGTTCCTTTGTATTTCAAATCCCCAGTTGTCGAAATGCCGAAAGGCCTTGGCGTTTGATCAACAGCTCACAATAACCCCTGAGATCTACGGTCCACGTCCGGCCTCGCTATTTCGCTATTTCCCGATTCAGGGTTTTGGGAAACAAGGACTTCTATCCTTCCAACTCGCGATACTTGAAATCACGATGTGGACCAACGGTCAAGATCTGCCTGTGATTGACGGTTTGAAATTTTTCGGGCCTTTCCCCGAAACCTTGACCGCTTGCCACATGTCCTCCTATGGACGGTCACGATGCTTTTAGGATTTTGTCGAGTCCTCTCCTTTGTTTCTACGAGGGCTAAATCTCATTCTCCTCTTTCCGGATCTGATGGATATCGATTCTTTATGCGAGATCTGACGACTCAAATCCTTCCTCCCGTTCTTTGAGACTCTGAATGGTCCCACTGTTATCTTCCATGCAGCTTCACCTGATCCAACGGACTGCGGCTACTAGTACGACATTTGACAGCTCAGATTAGATCTTCTGTGCGTCTCCTAGGGACTAAACTCAATGCACGTATCCTTAATCAAGCGACTCTCATGCCACTATGCTCCAGATCCAACGGCTAGCGTGTTGTCACAGTTTCACGTCTTTGGGAGTCGAAAGACTCTCCCTCTTATGTTTCCCGGTCCGCAAAATGTCGAAAACTTAAAATGCGTGCCCCTTACTTCGAGATCAATGGATGTTGATCCTCGCTCCCAGATCTGACGGCTTAGATCTGATCAACTCCTATGTGCGCTCCTCGTCCTTTCTGAACTCGATTAACACCTCAGATCTATTAGCAGGATTGATCTTATGGTTGCGACTGCTTGTCCTTTGCTTCTTTGGCGTGTTCTTTGCTGCCTCTACAAATAGTTTCTCCTGAAGAAGGAAATTCGTGAACCTTTCACGAATTGGAAAGAATTTCACGAATTCTTTAAAGAACTCATGTATCTTTAATTGTTTCTTCCTTTTGCAACTCTTCTTTGTGAATCTTTCACGAATCTTTAAATGTTCATTATTTTTTATTGTTTCTGCCTTCTGCAGTTTCTGCTTCCTCGCACTTTCTGCCTGCAACGATCTTTTGAGCGGACTATTGGACTGCTCTCCAAGCCTTGTGAAGAAACTATGTCCCGTGCTCTCGTTAACAATATAAGCTATGCGCTTCTTAGGATCGGGCTGCTCTCCAGACTGTTTGAAAAGGCTTACGTCTGAAGCTCTGATACCATGATAAATTGAGAAGCATAGAATACAGAGAAGGAGTAGAATAGTAAATAGTATTCCGTATATTAGGTATATGAGGAAAAGAGTATATGAGGAAAGGGAAAAGCGCTGAGCTAAATAGGCTCAAGCAAATCAAGAACATCAAGAAATGATAGTACAGCTGGCCAGGACAGTTGGCAGTGTATAGTCAGGTTGTTGAGGTTACATTATATTTAACATTTAACGCGGCTTGTGAGAGCATATTCGCCAATTTGTCAGTTGAAGCAGTATCTGGATCTAAATTATATGCTTTCGAAACAAATACAGACTCCTTGTTTTGAAAGATTTACGCTCTGGTCCAGTGTTGGAGAGATATATCTAGTGACGCCTGCACAACATGTTTCTCAAATACAATTAATTATATTTTCGCAGTTTATGATGAAAGACAAGGAGTTCAGGGTTTGATAGGAAGTTGCATAGTTCGTTACAAAATATATCCTTTCTTTAATTCGACTGCGGCTCCAACCCCTGCTGAAGCGCCAGTGCCAATTAATACGCCCGTGGCTATTACACCATCGACTAATAGTACACAGATCAACAAGTCTTCAAACAAATTACCCTTAATATTAGGTGTTGCTGGCGATTCGGTTCTCGTGGTATTCGTATGTCTGTTTGCAACTGGGAGAAGATTGAAGTCTGGCATATTTCGAAGGCAAAACAAAGGTATTGCATAAGATTATTTTTGTTCTGTTAGACTATTGTTGACATTTATTTGTTGAACTCGATTGAGCCTTACATATTTCGAAGGCAAAACGAAGGTATTGCATAAGATTATTTTTGTTCTGTTAGACTATTGTTGACATTTATTTGTTGAACTCGATTGAGCCTTACCAAATGATAGCAAGAATCAAGCTGTGTGTTTTGACTGTATAGGTCATGGGCAAGTCAAGGAAGACACACAAATCAGTCAGGATCGACAAATTATGTTTACAATGGAAGCATTGATAGCTGCTACGGAAAATTTTCATGATAATAACAAGCTTGGAGAAGGTGGATTTGGCGCTGTACACAAGGTAACATAGGCTAAGAAAGCTTCTACTAGTTTATAGAATCTTATATTACAGTAGTCGGCGTGCTGCTCTCACTTCACCCTACACACAAATCAGTCAGGATCGGCAATTTATGTTTACAATGGAAGCATTGATAGCTGCTACGGAAAATTTTCATGATAATAACAAGCTTGGAGAAGGTGGATTTGGCGCTGTATACAAGGTAACATAGGCTAAGAAAGCTTCTACTAGTTTATAGAATCTTATATTACAGTAGTCGGCGTGCTGCTCTCACTTCACCCTTGACATAATCTTTATACAGATTTTTGCCTGAATATCTCAGGGAACTACTGAATATGGAAAATAAATAGTTATAAAGAAGCTATCCTTAAAATCTCTGCAAGGAAAGAAAGAATTTCTGAATGAAGTTGAACTTGTAGCTAAAATTCAACATCGAAATCTTATAAACCTACTCCGTTGTTTCCAAAGAGATCAGAAAAATTGCTTGATTACGAGTACTTACCGAATAAGAGCATCGATAAAATCCTATTTGATGGGTCACTTCCGTTTTATTTTGTATGTCGATAAAAGGCCTTAATGTTTCAACATTTTAGTGCGGTTATGATAATTAGTTACTGTCTTGCATTCATGGATATAGATCCAAACAAACGCAACCGGCTTGATTGGCAGAACCGCTACAACATTATACTTGGGGTAGTTAGTGGGCTTCTCTATCTGCACGAGGATTCTCAACTACGGATTATTCATCGGGATATTAAAGCGAGCAATATTTTGTTGGACGAAAGTCTGAATCCTAAGATAGCAGATTTTGGCCTAGCAAGACTTTTTCCTGAAGATGAGAGTCACGTCAGCACAAGAGTGTCTGGAACTTAGTAAGATTTGAAAACAATCATCACTCTCACACACACTATCAAAAGCAATTAGCGGTGCATATGTTGTGCTGTATGTTGATTTGATTTTAAGAGGATTGGCAGTATTGTAATTTTACTATATGACAATTTTTCTTTAGGGGATTTACCTTCTCGGTTATGTTTTAAGTTTCTAAGATCCAGAACTAGGCTTTCATTTGCAAGTAACTTCCAATTTATCATTCCTCAATTTCCCCTTACTATAAATTCTTTGACAATGTAGTTTGGATATGCAGCGGGTATATGGCACCAGAGTATGGTATGCAGGGGCAATTTTTGTAAAAGCTGATGTCTATAACTTTGGTGTTCTTCTCCTGGAACTTATCGCAGGAAGAAAGAACACTAATTATAGTTTGTCACCTAAAATGCAGATGCTTTTAGGATGGGTGAGATACTATGATATTTAGCATATCTACATTATCCAGACCATGTTATTTAGTTCGATCTATAAACTATTTATCGAAGTATGAGTTTCGGGGTTTCACTTCTGATCTATTTTGATATAAATTCCTTATCTATGGACTTTTGTACTCGTTCACAATAAAATTAAATTAAGGCTGATCTTATGGATCACTCCATCATGTATATATTAAATATCATAATGACAATCCATTGTGAATATTCAGGCTTGGAGATTATACAAACGAGGAAATATTGTGCAGATGATTGATCCAACGATATTTGAAACGTGCGATGAGGGGCCAGCCTTACGATGCATTCACGTTGGTCTTTTGTGTACACAAGCCGTCCCATCACTTCATCCGCCAATGTCTTCAGTGAATTTGATGCTTTCATCTGAATCTGTCACGATACCGAATCCCACAAAGCCTGCTTTTGTGAGGTCTAAAGTTTCCCAAAACAGCAAGTCTAACAGTTCTGGGTCAGGGTTGTGCACACATGCGTCTGCGACCACATCTTCTTCTGTATTGTCTGCTTATCTGAGGCTTCTATTGTGACTACTCCATCTAACGTCGATGCATCCATTAGAGACTTGTCAACCAGGGAATACATTTAATTTGTATTCCGATGACTCGTTTGTAACATTTCCTTCTTGTAACATTAATTGCAATAGACTCGTAACATTCAAATCTACATAATAGGTGAATACTACACTTACTATAAAAAGCAAGCAAATTTGACTTCAAAGTTAACAGAATACCTATCAAAATAACAAGAAAAACAATCATTAAAACCACACATATTCTGAATGAGCTTTGTAATACCAACCTAATATTAAAAACTTATCATTATGATGATTAAATCCACTAGTTCACATGTTATTTGCTTTTCATTCATCCAAATTGATTTTGTGTAAAATGTGGTGTGTTGTATTTAAAAGATAATTTTTGTTGGGGTTGTTTAAACATTTTATGTTTTGGTATTTATTTTTGTTGGAATTTGATAATATAAATTGGGATTAAATTACAATTTTGTTTTGTTTAAATTGTATTTATGAATGTATAAATAAATTTAATTTGTTGAAAAACAGAACTCTAATTATATAAACTTAATCACTCAAATCTACAGATCTCTCAAGTGTTGGACAGTTGGTGATAGAGTGTGTTGTCAAGACACTTCTTGATGTTAAAGTCACAGATTCGAAACCTATACGGACAAAAAATCCAACCATATTAAAGAGGTTAGTGTGGCTCAAACCAGGTCACAAACAATATCATTTATTAATCCAAAAAACAGGTTTATTTATACATTATTGGTTTCTCCTCTGAAAAGTCAATATCATTCATTGATCAAAAAAACAGGTTTATTTATACATGATTGGTTTCTCCTCTGAAAAGTCAATATCATTCATTGATCCAAAAAACAGGTTTATTTATACATGATTGGTTTCTCCTCTGAAAAGTCAATATCATTCATTATAAAAAAAAACAGGTTTATTTATACATGATTGGTTTCTCCTCTGGAAATTCTTGGAGAAGGCCCGAGAAATGTTGAGAACTATCAAAAACTTCTCTAGAAGAATCATCTGGAATGTCACAAAGGTTCTGGTTTTCGGCAATTCACCTACTACAATAAATGTGTCTTTCTCGGGAGTAATTACTAGTTTCATATTACTAATTTGACGGTGGAAGCCTGAAGTTCTTGTCAATTTCCTCCTGTCACTGCATTATTGAGTATTGCCACCGACTAGATATGCTTATATAGAGGTAACACTTTTAGAAAACCTGTGTAAATATGATTCCGTTTGTTGAGAAGCCGAAGCCAATTCATTATGCAATTGGCATCTACCGACCTAAAAAGCAAATGAGAATAGATGTTCATCAAGTGTGATTTTTTAATTTAGTAGTAGTTAAACTTTATATGATTTGTTAAAATTTATAATTTTAATATTTTATGGATTTTTCACACCTTCAATTAATTTATACATTCAAAAATTTGCAATTTAATTTATATTTATGTAACTGAGGATTCAGTTGAAAAAGAACAAAACAAATAACATTTAAACAACGAAATGGACTTGCCAAATTGTACAGCTGGTTGTGATAGTTTCTGCAAGGTTGACATGCCTCTTGCCTTTAGGCAGGGACTAGCAGCTATGATTTATAATGACGACCCTATATGTTTTCATTTTTTTAATTTATTTTATAAATGGCTTAGCTACTTCTCAATAGCATTGTATTTAATTTCATATTAAACAGTATTTAATTTAAGATTAACATTAATCTCAAGACGAGGGAAACACTTCATATCAAATCCCTTTTGGTTGTTTGGTCAATGATGGAAATCATTATAAAAAGATTTAGTTGCATCCAATCTAGTGAAGTCCAAATTTATAGAAAGTGGAGGGATATGATGTTTGTTGTATGCGACCCATTCTTACTGTACGCCACAGCCTTATATTAGCTTAAAACAATGAAGGGCTATTATGGATGCATTTGCTTTGTTACATTAAAATTTATGGATACTATTAGACATGTCACTACTATATATAAATTGAAGTGATACTACTATCTCATCTATTGAGAAACTCCTCCAAAGTAAAATTACAATCTTCGCAAAGGCTCAAAGGCTAGTTCAGTAGTTAAATTTATGTACTCGGATGTGATGTACCAATGTAATGGTTATTAAATCGATAAAAAATTAACACTTACATTTTTGCAAAATGAGTTTGATAGAGAGTATTAACTTTATTAGTCCCTGTTCCGGGCTCGGGATTATTAGTAAACGGTTTTCTATATTTGCATGCAAATCAATGAAAAAGAACATTTTATTCAAAGTTTTCATGGATCGATATAATTTTTTAATTCAAATTTTATTTTTTAACCTAACATTTTAATTGGAGGTCTTATTTGGCTTCATACCGAGGCCACGAGAAATTTTAATGAAATTTTTAGTTTCAAAGTTAGGGAAATGAAAGATATATCTGTATTACATGGCTTGAAGTGGATTAATGCTAATATTAGTTCATAAACATTTAATGATTATGTAATATGTTTATGGGTTGTCCCTATGGTGTACAGTTGGAGCAATTGGAGACTGCATGCAAGAGGAAAAACGAAGGAATTGAAGCCTTCTTCATGCCCTTTCATGTGCAACACTTCAATCAGCCTATGCATACATCCATGTCTATTGTCGATGCAATAGAGTCCTGAACTCCAAGAATGTTTACGGCCTATACTCCAAGAATGTTGACGGTCTGTAATGAGATTGAGTTCGAACCTTATTGTCGTTGCAATAGAGTCCTTAACTCCAAGCATGTTCACGGCCTCTATTGAGATTAAGTTTGTAGATTAATGATTTCTATAAGATTATTCTCCACAACGATTTTGCAAGCTTCTTCTCTGCAATTGTTGTCAACAAGACAATAAAGATCAATTGCAGGTTTCTTAAAAGCAAATGACTATCTTCCAAACCTATGTTTTTTCCCTATGCCAACAATTTTCATTTTTCTAATGCCTTCTTGTGTTATATTGTGAAGGAAATGAAAAATATATATAATGTTTCTAACTCACATGGGATGTTTTCAGGAAGTTCAAGGAGGATTGTTAGTGTTGTGCTTTCTATTGTAGATCACTCACCCCTCTCAACATTTGGGCTCGTTGGGAGCTTGGACAACTAAGCTTGGTGGGAGCTTGGATGCCTGTTCCTTTCTCTTCTTGGGTTGTGCTAGCGTGAGAGAAACTCCAAGTAGCTCATGCAATAAGATGCAGACTCAATTAAGATCTACGCCATCCTCCTTTAGTTTCTTCTTTGGGAAGCCCTCTTCCATGGCCCCTGTATCCTTCTCTTAATGGGTCAATGAAAGCATGCCTTTGGCAATAGTTTTACACACTGATTTTTACAATAGTTTTACAAACTAATTTTTACACCGTGAAAGCTACTAGATGAAAAGGATGCTCAGACTTAGCACCTTCCCAAGGTAATTTTCCATTTTTAAAAACTAATCCAGTAGAATTCTTGTAGGATTTAATAACTAAAATATTTGTCATATTTGGCTAGGATGACAGAATTACATATATTTAATAGATAAAATCTTTGCGAGATTTGACTCAGATTACAGATATTTAATAGCTATAAGATATTTAATAGCTACAATATTTGTCAGATTCTGCTCAAATTAGGGATTTTATTTTTTCCGGTTACCTCCACTGAATGGAGTGTATGTGGTGGCCTTTTCTTCTTGGTTTTTGGAATTCTGATTTCAAGAACACCATCATCCATACTGGCATGTGATTGCTTGATATCTTCATTTTCAGGTAGTATAAATCTTCTCATGTATTCTTCCTTCCACCACTCCCCACAATCATCTTGTCTCTTATTATGATTCCACTGCCTGCTGATCTTCAAGACCCGTCCATTCTCCACAGTAATATCAACGTCATCCTTCTTTAGCCTTGCAACATTCAAATAAATTAAGCAATCTGCATAAACTACTTTTTGGGTGAGGATAATTGTAAGGTAAGACTATTGTTATAACATGAAACAATTATAAACATATATAAAATCAATGTTATGATATGAAACAACTGTAAACATATACATCCTAATTGTAAAGATGTAAACATATGCAGTCTAACATAAAGCAACTGTAAACATATGCAGCCTAATTGTAAACATGTAAACATATGTAGCAATAAATAAGAGTTAGAGCTTAGAGGATACATACCAGGGCGTTTCACAGCTAAAATCATTGGGATCCATGCTTGGAAATATAGAGTGCATTCCTACGTTCATAGAGGCACGCTATGATAGCATAGCAGGTACTAAGCAAATATTAAATTAATTCGATAATGACTCTGAAAATCATATTAACAAACCTAATACATGAACTAGCTTTAAATGAAATCAAAGAAATCTCATGTTTGTGAGGTACCGTGATCACTTTTCAATTCGGGGATTGTAAATATATGAGACACAGAAATAAGCCAACAAAAGTATTAAGATGAGATTTAGAGTAAAATTTCATGAAATTGTGTTTATACCAGTAATTCCTTACACTAGTAATTCCTTACACTATGAGACTAAGGAATTAGTTTATGAAACTCTATGACAACTGCAAACTATCATGCTTCAGGAAGTTTCTTCGAGATTACTGCAAACCAAAAATCAGTGTGCAAGAGACAACATACATGTGGTACAATTGTTGTACAGATATGTCGATTAAGGAATGTGTGGAAAGTGATTTGAGCATAAGGAGTTTGTGCATGGAGCGCGACGCATGGAAGGTCGCGTGCTAGGTTCTGTAACACGCCTTTATTTTTATTGGATGAACTTTGTGTAAAAAAACTTCGTTGCATACTAGGTTGAACCGTATCACTGTCTATTTCACTATTTTCCAATGGAAAAAGATTTTTAAGTCGGTAAAGGTTGAACCAATGACTGTCTATTTCACTATTTTCCAATGGAAAAATAATTTAAAGTCGGTAAAATAGTAAAACAATAACACGTGAATTAAGTTATTTCAATATACACATGGAAAGTACAATGTGCAATTCTCTATGTAGTGGTGTTTTAATATTGTTGGGCCCGCAAGATGAATATTGCACAGAGGAGGAAATCAAAGCGACCTTTCAAGCTAAGGTATGTTTGGTTTACTTTTGTACGAATTAAGCTAACCACCACATAATTGAGATTGTTAACTGAGCTTCCTACGTCAGTTAATTTATTCTTCGAGGAAACATTGTTTATCAGACGTATTCACACACTATTATTATGCAAAGTTGCCAATGTGTATGCTTACATGGGTGTGGAATTGATGTGATTGAATGAGACTTGTACCCTTGGAAGAGCTGCCTAAATAAAATAAAATACCTTTGTCATTTCGTGTCTGATATATGCTTATGTTTAGACAATTCCAAAGCCAAAGTTTCTGCAATATCAAGGTACTCAAACACTTGTCGAAATTTTTTCTTGCATATACCAGAAAACAACAGAGTCGAAAGTTTGTTTTCTATTCATGCTGCTAGAGAGGCTACTTTTAGTCAATATCCAATTTGTTTCTAACTCTAGGAGTTGTGTTTGAGCTTCAAGTGCATTCATATTTTGAATCTTTCACATTTTTAATAATTTTTCTTGTCATATAGGAAAGAAGCAAGAATATTTTTTCTTGTGATACAGGAAAGAAGCAGGGACATTAAATCCTAAGCCATACATTAGTAACTTCATTTTTATGATCAAAATTATAAATATAATTGACATATGTTTCCTGGTTATGCTTGTTGCAAGGTTGGGGCTATACATCATGAGCACAAAATCAGTGCGGAAAGGTTGTCTGCTCGTGTACAGGATTTTATATTCCATGTAATCCATATACAACGTGAAAGCATCCACTTAAGCATTTATTCAGGTCAAACATTGATACCACCCAAACCAATGCGCAAACGCTCAAATGTGCTAAACCTAGGAATGAGCGCGAAAGCATCCACATTAGCAAAAAAAATCATATTTGTTCACGTCAACATTGATACCGCTTGAACCTACTAATCGTGCCACTTAAGACAGGGGCTTGCTACTTTGCAACCCCCTTGTTTAAAGTGTGAATTCTTAAATTAACAGTTAGATTCTCAAATGGTGGACCAATGTATATATAAGGAGTCATGAAATTTCGAAAGTAGTATATGGACAATGTTGTGCTATAAAGTTATGTAACTATATGGAAAATTAAATTAAATATGGAGCACAACAAAGACATAAATATTTGTGATTATTCTACTGTACAAAGGTCAAAATTTTATTTTAGATATTTGTGAACATTTTTCTTTGCAAAGGTTTGATGTGTCAACTTAATTGATGAGGGTTTCTTGGTCGAATAATGATTATGATGTTAATTTCATTTTGTCGGAGAGATGACTCACCTCATGGGGTGGGTTACTACGAGCCTCCCCATGTAGCCAACGTCGAATCCCTATCCAAACATCTAAAATTTCGTAATGTGATTGACTTCCAAAAACTAAACTAGTATTTCTCTACTACCCTCAATCTATGTCACATGAGTTAATGCCATTTAATGATATAATGAACTTGTGTTCTGTGAATTCATTACGGCATATGTTAATTTGGAATTCATATAGGAAGTTAGCACATCAAAAGAAATTTGGCATTCCTGGGCGATGCACTGACGACTAATCCCTAAGCTTCGCCAAGTTCCAAATTACAACTCCCTCTATAAACAAACCAACAAGGATCCCAAGGAACTCAAACCCTCGTCCTCACGATGAAAAAATGTCGTGTTTCCATGTTCTTATCTCTTTATTTTTAGTGTTTATATAATATGAAGGCATTCCAAAATCCTGAGAAAATGAAAATATCACATTGAATGTTGTCTTTCCCAGTGATAGAAAAGACTCGAAAAACAAAAGAAAATATCACATATTTAAACCACGATAAGTATATAGAAATGTCAATTGTATATATGGATATGGTGCGGCTCTCTACTCAACCTACCTGGAAAATAAAGTGATTGTTACCACCGAGAACAACGATGATGAGCAATACATTTAGAAATCCCAAGTTGGGGGGTCGTTTCCCGTTACTAGAGATGTTAACAAAGAGCCCCTGGGTTGGGGTCTTGAATGAGAACAAGAGAAATCATGAGCTTGAGGTGCTTGAAGACCTTTCCAATGGAGTGAAAATGAGTAAGTAAATAATGTTTTCTTTCGATTTTGATCATATATACAAAGAGAGATACAAGTAGGAATCAAGAGAGAATGTTTTCTTCATTTGCTTAATCATAAAGTTTATCAGAGAGAGGAATCATCGCTTCTTCAAGGTTGCCAATACTCCACGAAATAGACATATGGAGTTGATAGGTATGCACACTTCTACTGATTGCCTCACGTGACCAAGAATAGAGACTAGAAAGGGAAGACACTAAAAGGATTCAATACTTCACTTGTGACATAATCACCACACAACTATGTGTAAGCCTATAGTTAAGCTATCTACATTACCACCTCCAAATAGTTACTATTTAGTTATATTCTTATCCACAAGTTTGTACGTATCAATAATGCAAGTTAGTAAGGTTAGTAGAGTATAAATAATAATAATAAAATATTCATGCCCATCCAGTTTTGTGTAGGAGAAGCATAGAAAGGATGGCCATGAAGTATTACTTGAAGGCTAAAAGACAAGACATAGAGTTGGAAAATATGACCATATATTTGGTGTGCTTGCCTTTGGTAGATTGCTAGTCACTGCGCTTTTGGCCATCCACCATAACTACCCATAATGCAATGTTGCGCTCCTAGAGTTGTAGAGGAAATATGATGTCATTTTGGAAACTTTGGGGAGTTGGAGTGAGGTTTTTCTCTTGTTACTTGAAGATGACTTTAGCTCTGGATAGATGCTCCAGATGGATATGAAATTTCCTTGCATGCACCCCATGTGGAATGTAATTCTTGAAAAGAGGACCATGTAACAAACTTAGGTAAACCGATTGGGAAAATAGTATAACATTTTATCTAAGGAACTAATGCTAAGTCAAAGATAATGTTAATCCACTAACATGGAAAGATGATCCTTTTGCAAAGACTGACTTGAAACCTAAGTGAAAACTTAAGAAATCCTCCGATGAATTAAAGATAGCTTGATATGAAACCAGATAAGAGGGAAAGTTAATTACCTGAATAGATCTAAAGATAAATCTCAAAATAAACTCACAATATCAACAAGAATAAACCAAAACCATTCACCAAATATCCAACACAAGAATGTAGAAAAATCCCTTGAGGTAGGGTAACACCATATATTAATCCTTAAAGAATGATAAAACTCCTCAAGAAATGTTTGATACATTCACAATATTCTTCACTATGCTCCAATACATTGCTTACACTTCTTTATATAACATTCTCTATATTCTAGGAACATTCTAGAGAAGGAATCTTCTAGAAATCCTATTTATTATATCTAACTACCACAGTGAGCCTTATTTAATAATATACTGGACCTAGTCCACCTTACATTGAATGACCTCCACTAATAATACATAACCACATTCCCATTGGGTACCTTTCTAAGTACCTCATATTACCTCCCTAGGTATACTACATTCCATCCCCATTCACATGTTTCGTCCTTGAAACACGAGAAGAAACCATAGAATATGATCAGCTAAGAAATGTAGCCAAGTGGTACCAAGTATGACCATCCATCCATCCTAATGGAAGACGAACATGATGTCCAACTACTTCCTTTCCACCCTGATCTTGATACGCATCATGTCAGTGTTGCCATGGGATTGCTTCTCTAGCATGATGTCTTCTTGTAGTACTAGTAGGCCTCCATGCACCTCTTTATCGGTTTCATCTTTGGTTCCCTATTGGGCATAAGTGTGTTGATACTCACACCCTTTCCTTGATGATTGTTGTTTCTCTATATGATGTGGATGGAGATATACACCAATTGTAGGAATATGTTCTTTTTTCTTCAAATTTGCAACACATTGTGCTTTTGAGTCAATGACCTCCTTATATTCCTAATTGTGTCCTTCCTTTGGTTTTTTTTCATCTCCTTCTATAAAATTTGCCTCTGATTCAACTTTGGAATCGACAATAACTTCTTTGTTGGTCTCCGTGGGCCCATCTTTTTTACTAGAAGACGCATCCTACAATGTGATTTTCTTTTTCTTGCACCAAATTTTTAGAAACTTCTTTTGCACATTAATGTTAACTGTACCAATTGATTACATCCAAGGATATCCCAAAGTAATGTCCACATCAGCTAGATCTATATCATGGAAATCATAATGCAACACATATTTATCCATAGTGAACTTCAAATTTGTAAAAATTTGAATATTTTTACCCTCAACTTGTGTGTTTAGATATTCATTGTAGGAACTTGCAATATATTAACCAATTGAACATTGATAAGATTTTGTTGGAAACTAGGGTTAATAGAAACAATTACATTTTCTTTATGAATACGACCATGAACCTGTAATATAGATTTGCAACATGAAAATAAACTCTTAGTGATGTCTTTATCCTTACACTTCATATGAGACCACTTGTCTAAAATAAATCTTTCAAGTGTTTCCTCATAAAATGACATCATCTCATAATAGTCAAATGATTGCCACCATATGATAGCATCATCTTTGAAACCCCAATCTACAAAAGTTTTCCACTTCTCTTTTCATAGTGACTTTTGAGATTGTATAAATTCTTCAATACTAGGTCCATCATCTCTTCCAGTAAAAACATCTTGCTTAGAATAAATATTTAACAAAAAGTAAAGATTAAAAATAACATATTGTGCAAATCACATGACTTTTTTCCAAAAAAACCCTGAAAAATGATCAAATTTAAAATGCTCATAATTTTACTTCTTAGACGTTGTTTCAACTGATTTGTGTTTTGAAATTGGGTATTTTTCCAAGAGGAGTTCAAATATCCAATTATTTTCTGCAAATTATGAGAAGAAAGTTGTAGATTTAAGTTTGAAGTGCGCTACCCCCTTTCTTCCTTTTAAAAAAATATGCAAAATGAACCAAACAATTCTTGCCTTATTTGGCCAAGGAAAGCGCTCTGATACCAATTGTTGAGTATCTAAATAGATCTAAAAAAAATATTAAAATAAACACAAAATATCAACAAGAATAAACCAAACCATTCACCAAATATCCAACACAAGAATGTAGACAAAACCCTTGAGGTAGGGAAACACCATATATTAATCCTTAAGGAAAAATAAAACTTCTCAAGAAATGTATGATACATTCACAATATTCTTCACTATGCTCCAATACATTTCTTACACTTCTTTATATAACATTCTCTATCTTCTAGGAACATTCTAGATAATGAATCTTCTAGAAAGACTATTTATTATATCTAATTATTATAGTGGACCTTATTTAATAATATAGTGAGCTTAGTCCACCTTACATTAAATGGTCTCCACTAATAATACATAATCACATTCCCATTGGACATCTTTCTAAATACCTCCCTAAGTATACTACATGTATACTACAGAGACAAGTTGCTAATTAAAAAAAACAAAAAAATAAATATAATTTATAAAGTTTCATACATTTTGTTAAAAAAAATAAAATAAAAAAAACAAAACTTAAAATTAAAAAATATAAAAATTTTGTTTTAAATATCAACTCGTCAAAATGAATGCAACACAATTACTATAGTCCCTATAAGTAACCCAACAACCCAAAGGACAATGACTAATAAGAATGGACAAGTTTAAGTTTAATATTTTGCAATTCATTTTCAATTGTGTCTTCCATTCAAAATTACATGATTCTACGAAACTTTGTATCCTTCCTTTGAAAGGTAATAATGCGCTAAAACCCAAGTAAAGATACACACAACACATAATGGATGTATAGCTTTTAAATTTTAAGTTATAACACCAAAATATTTGATTATAGTATTTTCTTTCGTGTAATGTTAATATAGCTTAATATCATGTTTTATAATATTAAAATTTTATTAAAATTAAAAAAAAAAATTACTTAACAATATCTGGAAGTTTATATATTTAACTTTATATGTTTATAATTCTGGATTGTAGTATGCTATAAAATTATTTCCATCCTAATAAAAAAAAAAGTTCGTTCGTCTAGTTGGAAAATTGTTGTGCATTGTGTTTTTTTTAAATTGTTGCATAATTTATTTCATGTTTCCAAGGTGTTCGTAGAAGGTGGTCCTATGAAAAAGAGGCTTTGGATGGAGTAGGTGGATGTATGAAAACAATTGTGGCGAAGTTAGAACTTTTCAAAGCATCTCAAGAGATTGAGGAGACTTTTGATAAGGTAGAACCTTGAAAAAATTAATGGAGAGGACAAGGAGTCTAGGTGAAGATGAGGTCCTTGTAGTATGTGAATAAATTAACAAAAGGTTGGAAGTTTTGGACCAAGTAAAGAAGCCATGCCATGTTGTAGCATTTGATGTGTATTTTGATGAGAAGAAGACAATGGATGAAGACTTCATAGAAGATGAGATAAATGATCCATAATATAATGAATTTGAATTAATGTGTAACAATGGAGTGAATATGGGGAGTATGAATGTGATGATGAAATTATTGAGTTTGTCCTACAAGAGGGAGAAATGTTGGATGGTGTTCAATATTGAAATTCAATTCCTGTGATATATTGTAATGATGTTATAGACTCTAATGTGAATTGCACAGAAGATGATGATGATTATACTAAAATCATCGAACGTGACACAAAAAGTGAAGAAGGAGCCTTGGAAGACATGCCCATGGAGGCATTGAAATTATTTGACGAATTGTATGTTTGTGCATGTGCAGGTACAAGGGAAGAAGAAAGTAGTTATGCTGATGTTGTAGGTGAAGAAGAAAGAAACCATGTAGTGCTTTAGGTGAAAAGGATGGTAGTAGTGTTGTTGACATCAAAATTATTTTATGAACATGATGAAGACCTTGAAGATTAGGGAAATGTATTTTATGTTGTGAATAAAACTAAAGAATAGAAATTTGAAGAATATTTTGTAGAAGAAATGGTAGCTCATGAGGAGGCTATGAAAGAGAAAATCAAGCAAGTGGACGACTAAGTAAAAGAATTCAAATTTGAGGTAAAATTTGATGAAGAAGAATCTATTGAAGAGGATGAAATGGTTAGGGTTAGTAAATAAATGAATTTGATTGAGGATTTGTTGAACGGAGAAGATGTTGAAATGGTGACAATGAATCTGGTGTTCAAGTACCTATGCAGGAGTTCTACCGGTCCAAAATCTAATGGTTCAAATACCTGTGTGGGAGGTTAATGAAAAACCTAACAAATGTAATATTTATGTGTGTAGCTTGTAGAGGTGTATAGCAAGTTGAAATCCTATTTTATATCTCTAAGATTGAGTAATAAAATGTCGTTCTATTGCCCATATGTAATTTTGTGACATTTACCCCTAATTTATATGCTTGACTGTTTACATTGTTTATGTTTGTTGTATTATTTCTGCTTGGTTGCTCAACTAATGGTATCAGAGCCCAATGAGCAGTCTGGTCACTAGTAATTCCTGCACAATGAAGGAGAGATCGTTCACTTATCATTTGCAAGCAGAGGAGATGTCAAGGAAATCGTTTTGGCATTCTGTTTGTGAGGGAGAAAGAGCCGATATTGTTTGTAGTCCTTGATTCGTGTGAAGGAGGCTGCGAAGAGAGGAAAAAGTCTTGACTACTAAGTTCGAGGTGGAGAATTTTAATGGAAAAGTGACATCGATTTGTGGAAGATGAAGATGCGGGATTTGTTGGTGCAACAAGGATTGTACAAAGCATTGAAGGGAAAGACAAAGAGACCGACAGGTATGACAGATAAGGACTAGGATGATATAGATTCGAGAACTCTTAGTACCATGTACTTGTTCATGGTAGATGCAGTTTGGTTTAATATCATTGGAGAGGAGACAACAACAAGCTTATAGAGCAAAATGGAAAACCTTTACATGATAAAGTCCCTGGAAAACCGAATCTACTTGAAGAGGAAACTATACAGTGTATTAATGAAAGAAGGTACCACAATTGTTGATCATTTAAATGTATTTAATACTCCATTATGCAAGTTAACTAGTATGGATGTAAAAATCAATGAGGAAGATAAGGTAGTGATGTTATTGTGTTCGTTGCATGAATATTGGGATCATATAGTCACTTCTATTAGTTTTATCACAATAGACACCCTTGAGTTTAACTCTATTGTGGGAGCTTTATTGTCTGAGGAGGTGAGGAAGAAATCCAATATAGAAACCTCCACACCAGAAGCATTGGTGGTTAGAGGGTAATAAAGAGGTACATCCATATCCAAGTCAAAGGGAAAGCTGAGATGTTGGTATTGCAGTAAATCAATCCATCTCAAGAAAGATTGTTGGAAGAGAAAAGAATCCAAGGAAGAATTTGGTAAGGAAGTGAATCTGGTTGAATCAAGTTCAGGTATGGTTGATGAAGTTTTATCTATTTGTAGTATCTCAAAATATCAAGAAGAATGGTTCTTAGATTCTAGTGCTTCCCATCACATGTGTTCACATAGAAGTTGGTCTTCTTCTTACCAATCTATAGATTATGGTGTTGTCTTTTGTAACACCCTGTTTCCCCCAAATTTGTAATTAATCCTAATACAGGAATTACCATGCTAAAGCATGATGAAAATGTAAATAACATTATAAATTTATATTACCGAACTGCTGAGAGGGGATGTGCAGGAAAAGAGACCACGATGGTGGTGGAGGGCACCTTGAAAAAGGGGCGTTAACTTCCACCAAGGATTAAAATACCGTATTTGGACTCCACTGGCCCGGAGAACCAAAAGAGGCTCGCTGGCCCTGAAAATTAATGGCTCGCAGACTGGTAGGCGGATGTCTTGATGAGGGATGGGATGGTGAACCGCCCATCCGTAGGGACGTCAGGCCTGATCAGCGCGAGGGTAATCGTGCCACACGCAACCTCGCGAGAGGATAAGGCGTATGGCTGGAACGATTGACGGGGGGAGACGCGAGGGGAAACTCTGGCAATCTTTACGCAGAGTGAGTGATCGCAGAGAGGAAGGATTGCAACCTTCGCTCCTGGGCACTGGCAGACAGAGAGACGCAGGTCTCGGAACATCGTGGTCTCAGCTCGGGGGTGGCTAGTGGTAAATCCTGTAGAAGTCGCTACGCCTACGGTTGGGTGGAAACGAGCACCCCTCTCAGCAGTCGCTTTCATTGCTGAACTTATTTCTGATAAGTGTTTTGCTTATATTGCATCTTGAATTTATATGCTGTCACGTGTATTCATAGACTTGTGGATTT
>ML778112.1:1178495-1197988 GCA_009831015.1 Picea engelmannii | reverse complement strand
TGAGCCGTCCATTAGCATGGACACGTGTCGGAAGATCCGAGGAAGTCGAAATTCGGAGAATCGGGGTATCCGGAGACAAGAGTCTCATGCACAAGGGAGTCGCGAAACGCGATACTCCGATACAATCCGGACCGTCCATTAACGGAGACGCGTGGCGAGAGATCCGAGGGAGTCGGAGTTCGGCATATCGGGGTTTTTGAATACATAGAACTCTCGCCACCCGGAATCGCGATCCGCGATTTACCGATAGGATCTGAGTCGTCCATCTGAGGGACAGGTGTCGGAGATTAAGGCGCTATCGGAGTTTGACGCATCGGAAAATCGGAGTTCTCGAGGCCATGAGAACCAAGACCTCATAAGTCCCGAAACCCCGAGAATCAATCCGGGCCGTTCGTCCGCGAGAACAGGTGGCAAAGGATCGGGTGCCTTCGGAGTGTTGTTCATCGGAGTTTCGATGGTAAGGAAATTGTGCATCAGGAAATCGTGACCCGCGATTTCCCGATGAGATCTGAGCCGTTCATGACGGGGACGCATGTCAGAAGATCCCGAGGGTTCGGGGTTCGGCAATTCGGGATTCTTGATGACAAGAAACTCACGATGGGAGGAATCGCGAAATCCCGAAACGCGATGGTCCCATAGTTATAGCACTCCAGTGGAGGACAAGTGTCACTCCACGCCATCATAAGGAGTGTGGGCCATAGGCGCCGGAACAAAGGACAAATGTCGGAAGATCAAGCTTGGCCGTGAGTTCACGCCAGGTGGCATCGGGGATCGGAGAATCGCGAGTTCTGAGGACTCGTGAATTGCGACATCAGGGAACCCGAAACTCCGATAGGAGTTGTCTCGAAAGGAGGTAAGACCACGACCGTAAAGGTAGTGAACCACAGGATTGGCCTGGGGAGCTAATGCGTGAGGAGCGCATCGAAATTCGGAGGAACGTGAGTCATAGGGGTGAATGAGTTTGACATTAGAAACCCCGAATCCCGATATTTAACCAGGGGTTGGCATTTCGCAAATGCCGGTTTTTCTGGAGATTTCTCACTTATGGGAGATTAATCCAAAGTTTTTAAAAATTATGATAGTGGGTGTGTTACATCTTTATGGAAAATGACATTTCTTGTAAAACTGTTGGGATTGGTAGAACTAAGATTAATATGTTTGATGGTACTGTAAGAACATTGATGGATGTTAGACATGTACATAAACTTAAAAAGAATTTAATTTATTTGGGACTTTTTTATTATGGAGGTTATAGGATTATAGGTCAAGGTGGAGCACTGAAAGTGTGCAAGGGAACATGGTGGTTATGAAGGCGACAAAGATTGAAAAACTTTACAAATTGGAAGGTAATACTCAAGTAAACAAAGTAGCTAAGGAAGCAAGCGCGTCTACTTGTTTATGGAATCAACGAATGGGCCATATGAACATGAAAGATATGGGGCTACAGGTACTAGCAAACCACAAGCTATTTCCATAATTACAATCTTTGAATTTCTACAAGTTTAATATCTCTGTTGGTTATAATGATGTAGATAAGGGATGTATATTGTGGGATCCTTCTACCAACAAAATCATCACCAACAGAGATATGCATAAGGAACAATTAAAAAAAAATCAGGATCACAAAGGGAGATTTGTTTGCAAACTCAAGGGATCATTGTATGGCCTAATGGTACCCAGGTAATGGTACAATATCTTTGATTCCTTCACAATGAGCCAAACTTTTACTAGAAGTGAGTATGATCATTGTGTTTACTTCAAAATTTTCAATGGAATATTCATTATCTTGGTGTTATATGTTGATGATGTGCTTTTTTTAAGCCAAAGCATGGTTGAGGTTAGCATATTAAAGGTTTAGTTGGTTAGGATGTTTCAGATGAAGGATCTAGGAGAAACAAAACAAATCTTAGACATAGAAGTACATATAGATGAAAACAAAGGTAAGATGTGGTTATGACAATTGTATGGTGAAGATATTGATGAGGTTCAATATGAACATTTTGAAACTGGTGAATATCCCTTTATCCTTCCATTGTAATCTTTCTTCAAGTTTGTGTTCTGATTGTAAGGAAGAAAATGATTATATGTCTCATGTACTGTATGCAAGTTCAGTAGGAAGGTCAATGTTTGCGATGGGATGTTCAGTTGATGTTGTGATTAAACAAATGGTAAAACTAGGTAAAGAACATGGAAATGGGTGCTTCAATATACTAGAAGCATGAGCATCACCCAGTGATTTCAATGATTTAGTTTGTGATTATGTTCATTCAGTGGAGGTGGAGTGGTCCATACTGGAGCATGTTGTACAAATATGTTCACACAACTAGTATTGTTAGCTTGTAGGAAAGGTGTTGAATAAACATGGGCAAGATATCAGGTAAAGTGTTGTCAAGGTGGAGATTGTTGAAACAATGACACTGAATTCGACATTCGAGTACCTATGAGGGATTTCAACCAGTCCAGAATATGACGGTTTGAATACATGTGTGGGAGGTTAATGAACAACCAAACAAATGTAATATTTATGTCTGTATCTTGTAGAGGCAAATAGAAAGTTGTAAGCCTGTTTTGTATCTCTGAGATTGAGCAATAACATCTCATTCCATTTCCATATCTAATTTTGTACCATTTACTCTTTGATTTATATGCTTGATTATTTAGATTGTTTCTCTTTGATGTATTATTTCTGCATGGTTACTCAACATAATAAAACTAGTCTATGGTTGTGAGCAACGTAGATGATGAGATTTTTGTTACAATGGTTGAGAATAAGAAAATGGAAAAAGTAATGAGGACTAAGTAAAAACTGAAGAAGATGAAAATAAAATGGTCTTAAGTTCTATAGAACGTGGAGGTAGATAGAGAGAATATTCCATAATAACTGTGTATGTAAAGGAATGATATTATATCAAGGTGCATGAGCATGATTCTAAGAAAGGAATCGATATGGATGATGTAAATGAACACATGGATATGAAAATTGTACTAGAAATCGTGGAAAAAGTGTAAAGATGATGAGAGTGTCTTAGTTGCAGGGGAATATATGGATGATGTGAAGGAAAATTGTGTAGTTAGATATGTAGAAGTTCAAGTTACAAGAGAAGAGGAAAATGAGAAAATGAAAGAAAGACTTATTTTATTTGAACTTTTAATTGTTTGTGATTGTTCAAGTACTGATAGTATTATTGAGGATGTAGAAGTTGATGAAGAACACCCTGATGAAGTGTTGAAGCTCCCAAGTAACATAAATGAAAATGAAGGTAATATAGAATTTGAAGCAACAATAGAAATGAATAATCTTGGAGAATAAATTTGTGTTGATGTAATTTCTATTAAGGATGTTGATGAAGGAAATGATGCTAAATGCATGCAAGAAGTTGAGGTTAATGTGGATAAAGTTGAATGTGATTATGTTGAAGGTGTTGGTGTTGATGGAAGCATTGAGGCTACAAAATTTTGAATGCATTAAATAAGGACATCATGAAGGAATGAATTGATGAAGACGTTATAAGCAAAAAATTCTCAAGAACTACAGAAGTAGATAAAGAAAGTTATTTTAAAGAAGAATTTATTGAAGATATAAATGAGCTTATTTTTGTGTGTGTGGATTATTATCAGTCATGTGATGAATGTGAGGATGGTGATGAGGAAGATGATATGACAAGAGACTATGATCTTTCCTTTGAGAAAGAATATTTAGAAGAAGAATCAATTGAATAAATTCTTATGATGTGGATCCTTGAGGAGCTCATATATTGTTATTAGTTACTGGTATGGAAGGATACCATGGGATATATTAGTGCTAATATGGAGGAAGATGAGTATAGGAGGTGGGACCATAATATCCCACACTACAATAGTTAAAACTTTGGACGAGTTCTGTAAAAACCATAATCAAAGTAATTTTAAGGGTGACACCCAATCTTACCTATTTCCTAAAGAGTTTGGTTAAAATTTTACTGAAGAAAATAATGAATCTTTCTACTATGTGTGTATTTAATCAATATGAAATATGTGTTGTTCATAAACTAATAGATTGTTGTCTAACAATAAGTGTTTTGTTATCACTCAAGCAGTCAGTAAATTGCGGGAAAACTAAAAGTATAAAGGATGGTGACTCGCCATGAAGTGGGGGATGGCTCCCACAAAAAACACGAAGAATCTGACGAAAGGAGGGCGGTGGAAACCCCTCCGGAATTGGATGAAACTGTAAGGAGCCTCATGGATAAATTACAGAGTTGCAAGACCGACAATGAAAGGTTGATAAAGGAGAAAGAAAAACAAATGGAAATTAATAAAGTATTGTTGCAGAGTTTATCTGATATATAGATGCATCTACAACATGGACCCGCAACCAATCAGGTGAACCAATGACATACAAAGAGAAGTCAGAGTCCACCTGAGATACAAAAATGTGGTCCTATAAGTGGCCACACTAAGAGGAGTACCTCGAGGAAGGTCCAACCTAGAGGCAGTAGAAGCTCATCAGGAGAAAACTATGGAGAGGAAACTGGAAACTCCGAGGGATCTTCTAGTAGCAAAGATAGTTTGCATTCTCAAAGGAAAAGAAAGAAGCAAAAGCATTCCAAAAGTCATGATCCTAAAGAGTTCAAGAAATCCAAACCACCCTCTTTCAATGGAGACATTGAGAAAGGGGAAGAGGCAGAAGCTTGGCTGCTTGGTTTAAAGAAGTAATTAAGAGTCCATGACTACTCTGAAAACTTGAAGGCTCGAATAGCCATCTTCAACCTGAATGGAAAGGCTTCCATTTGGTGGGAAGACCTTAGGAATGTGAAAGCAATCCATGAGAAGGACATGTCATGGAAACAGTTCGATAAATAATTAAAGAAGAAGTATTTGTTAGAGAAATAGTTTGATGGAAAGACTAAGGAGTTCTATGAACTCAGGCTGGGACAACTCACCATAGAGGAATATGTCACTAAATTCCTTGAGTTGTTGAGGTATGTACCCTACATAAAGGATGAAAAGGTAAAAGTGCAATGATTTATTAGTGGTTTACCTCATACCTACAAGAATAGGATTGATTTTGACAAGTGAAAGACCTTAGAAGACACTATCTGGAAGGTAAGATATTGTTATGAACAGTTCAGGATTCAGTCAGAACCTCGCAAGGACTGGAAGAAGAAGAGTAGTTAGGGATTCAAGAAGAAGGGGTTTAAATCCTCAAGATTTAAGAACTATGGGAAGGGTTCTAGGATGAACCTTCCTACTAGAAGTGTGTATCAACAAAAATTTTCCTCCCAGAGTGGAAATAAACCTTTTGGAGCAGTCCTAGGAAAGACTGATAACCCAAAGAAAGAACCCTTCAAATGTTGGGGTTGTGGAGAAGAACATTTGTTGAGGTATTGTCCACACAGACAACAGAAAAATAGGTGAGTCTACAATATCCAAGAAGCTACCACAGTTAATGATTTTTCTAGAAGCATGCCACGAATTTATGTAGCCTTGGATAATAGCCAAGCCAACCACCAAGCCTCAGTGGTGGAAATGGAAGGTATGATCGCCAACCGTCTAGTTTTTATTTTAATTGACCCTGATTCTAATTTGAGTTATGTGTCCCCTCAGACTGTTGATAAGTGAAAACTACAACCAGTTAGATATGTTAATCCATGGTTGGTACAACTAGCCACTAGAACCAAAAGAAAAGTATCAGAGGTCATACCAGCTTGCCAATTCATTATGGATGGATTTCCCACCCAAGTGACCCTTAACATACTTCCCCTAGGATATTATGACCTGTTGGTTGGTATGGACTAGCTAGCCACTTATAAAACCAAGTTGGATTGTTACCATAAAACTTTGGAGTGTGAAAATGAAGAAGGGAGAAAAATAACCCTTAAAGGGATTCATAGGCCTATCTCAGTGAGACGAATATCAACCCTTCAAATGAAAAAGTATTGCAGAAAGGGATGTACTCTATATGCAATATAGGTGTTGGAATTTGTTGAGGATGACAAACCAAACCTAGAGGACCACCCCATATTAAGAGAGTATAAAGACATTTTTCCAGAAGAGGTATCAAGTCTACCTCTGAGAAGAGACATTGACTTCTCCATAGAACTTGCACCAGGAGTAGTGCCAATGTCTAGAATGACCTATAGGATGAGTACACTAGAGCTAGTTGAGATCAAGATATAGTTAAAGGACATGATGGAAAACATATACATCTAAACCAACGTGTCTCCATGGGGAGCACCCATCTTGTTTGTGAAAAATAAATATGGCACACTCCAATTGTGCATAGACTATAGACAACTCAATAAGACAACCATAAATAACAAGTATCCATTACCAATAATCAATGACTTATTTGACCAATTAAGGGGTGCTTCCATTTTCTCAAATATTGACTTAAGGTCTAGATACCATCAAGTCCGAATCAAGTATGAAGACATCCACAAAACAAGCTTCAGGACAGGATGTGGGCATTATGAATTTGTGGTGGTGCCATTTGGATTAATCAATGCCCAGACCATTTTTATGTGCTTGATGAATAATGTACTCAACAAATTCCTAGACAAATTTGTATCGGTTTTCATTGATGATATCCTAATATAATCCAAGAACAAAGAGGAGCATGAAGAAAATCTTAAATTAGTGCTTCAATTACGAAGAGAGCATCAACTCTACACTAAGTTTAGCAAGTGTCACTTTTTCCAGAAGCAAGTACATTACTTAGGCCATGTTATTTTTGAAGAAGGGGTGGCAGTAGACCCTGACAATATCATATCTATCATGGAATGGCCTACCCCAAAGGATTTATCTGATAGAAGGTTCATAAAAGTCTTTTCCAATATTAGTTTCCCAATCATCACCGTTCAGAAAAAGGGAGTTAAATTCACTTGGACATCAGAATGTGAAGAAACATTTCAAGAACCGAAATACCTTCTAACCCATGCACATGTGTTGAATATTGCAGACCCTGATAATGAATTCCTCGTGTGTACAAATTCATGTAAGGAAGGACTCAGAGGAGTCCTTATGCAAGAAGGGTGTGTAATTTTCTATGAATCCATAAAATTGAATGAGAATGAAATCAATTATGTGACCCATGATCTAGAGTTGGCAGCCATAGTGCATGCTTTAAAAATGTGGAGGCATTACCTCTTAGGTAGGAGATTTGTACTTATGATAGACCATTGTGGGTTGAGGCACCTGTTTGATCAACCGAAACTCAATGCTAGATAAGCTAGGTGGATGGCTCTCCTTAGTGAGTGATTTCAAAAGAAAACACATCAAAGGAAAGGAAAACAGGGTGGCTGATGCCCTTAGTAGAAGTGTGAGAATGATTCACCTGGCAGCGGTAAGCACTTGTGAAATGAATGCCAGGGAGAGAGTCAGGAATGCACAAGAAACATATGCATTTTTCAAGACTGTGACGTCATACATAAAGCAAGAGGCCACAGAGATAAAGTATGGGGGCTATAAGGTGTTTGATGAAGGCCTACTAACCTACATAAACAAATTGTATATTCCCAGTTGTGATGACTTGAAGAGGTTTGTAATGAATGAAATATAGAAGAGACCATATACTAGTCATCCAAGTTATCAGAAAATGATCACGACCACTAGGAAACAATTCTATTGGCATGGATTGAAAAAGGACATAGTTGAATATCTAGCTAAGTGTCTAGAATGCCAACAACTTAAGGTAGAAAATGGACACCCAGAAGGGTTGTTACAACCTTTACCAATTCCATAAGTGAAATGGGAAACCATCTCCATGGACTTCGTCACTAGATTACCAAAATAGGCCAAGTAGAATGATTCCATCATGGTAGTGGTGGAAAAATTGAGCAAGTTTGTTCACTTCGTTCCGGTCAAGTCAACTTGCAAGGAAATATATATTGCCAACATATTCATGAAGGAGATATTTAGACTGCATGGCATGCCTAGGGAGATTATATCTAACAGAGACACAAAATTTACTTCAAGCTTTTGGAAATCCTTAATGGTTGGTTTCAAGACAAAATTGTTGTTTAGAACAACCTATCACCCTCAAACGGATGGAAAAAAAATAAGACTGAACCAAATATTAGAAGACATGTTAAGGATGCATCAACCTAAGAAGTGGGAAGACTACCTACCACTGGTAGAATTTTATTACAACAACGGTTATCAAGAGTCATTGAAGATGAGCCCTTTTGAAGCCCTCTATGGTAGACAGTGCAAGATTCCCATCAACTGGAGTAATCCAATGGATGAATTACAATCAGAACCAAAATGATGAAAGAAATGGAACGAAAATTAATTCATATTAAGCAAAATATGAAAACTGCTCAGGATAGACAGAAGAGCTACGCCAATAGAAATAGAACTCCCAGAGAGTTCAAGACAGAAGACCATGTCTATCTTAGAATTAGACCCAGGAAGAGTTTCCCGAGAATGAGAGCTTGTGCCAAGATGACACCTCGGTATTGTGGAACCTTTGAAATATTAGAGAGAGTGGTACCTGTATCCTATAGACTAGCACTCCCTCCCACAGTGAAGGCACATAATGTTTTCCATGTTTCATTATTAAATAAATGTGCACATGATTCTAATCATATAATTGATTGGTCTGTGATTCAGGTGGAGTCGGAGGGAGAATTCTTTCCATAACCTAAATTCATACTAGAAATGATCCAGGTGGATATCGGTGGCCACCAACCTTTTCCAACTGGCTCAAAACAATTTTCTAGCAATTTTGGTAATTTACTATTTTTAGCAGTTTTTAACTTCCGAGGCCATTTTAATGGCCTAAATGAATGTTTTTTGGGATCGAGATTATCAATTATAGAAAAAGGCTCTGATTGATCCTCGTAAATGAATCTCCTTGAAGATACCTTTCCAATGGGCTATCGCGTGCCTAAAATAGAGATTGTATGTAAACGTTACGACCCTGGGAAGTTGATGTACTGACTTACCCAAACGGGGCCCACATGACTTTTGGCGCTTCATCTACTAGGGTTAGATTTTTGGATGTCTAGGGCATTTGAATTTATTGTTTATTATAAAAATGCCTTCAGAGCCTCATTGTAATCATCTTCTCACAGATGTGAGTAGCCATCATTTCTCTTCTCAGAGATAAGCTGCCACCATTCTAGCGAGTCTTTCACTCTGTATTTTACAGTCCTTGTACATTTTCGCTCAGTAATAGAAAATTGCGTATTATTTTATATTTGTGTTTATGGTTGCATCTCTGATACATTTCTGTTATATTATTGTATATCCGAGATATCTCTGTACATTTCTTTATTATATCTCCGCTCTTATTTCGTACCGAAAATAATCAGAATCAGTGGTATTAGAACAGGTTTCCCTTGATCGTTTTTTTCAGTGCATGTCCCCGACGAGGTCTGAGTATAGCAAGTTGGGTCTCAATCTTGTCTCTCTTGAAGACAATCGCTCTCGCATGCCCAAGAAACCCTCCATGGAGGAAGAAAATAAAAATGACGGACCAGACAATTCTATCAATCTGTTGCTTGAGAAAGCTCTCATGAGACAAAGGGACAAAGTGACGGAGAATTTTTACCACATCCTTCAACCTCTGCCGATAGAAATAGGCACATCTTCATCAAACAACCACTTTGGGAGCACCTGTCCTTTCAAGGTACATGTTAATTTTGATATTCTCGTATTTGAAGGTCAGATAGATGAAGATTCCCTAGACAAATGGTTAAATCTATTAGAAGGTTATTTCTATGTTCATAATTTTTTCGACAAGGAAAAGATCACCTTTGCACTCCTTAAAGATCTCCTACATGTCAAACATTGGTGGGAAACTTATTGGGATAAAATTTCCATAGAGGAGTCTAGAATATATGGGGTCGAGCCCACTTGGGGATTTTTTGTGGATGTAGTAAAGGAACAATATTACCCTGTTGGAAACTATGAGGACCAGTACATGAGATGGACCACACTGCGGCAAGAGAGGGGCATGTTATCCCTGATTTCTAGGGATAACTAGGGGATCATGTCTCGAGGCCCACAGGTCCTAGACATGGAGTACCGAGAGCAGGATTGACCTGAGCATAGCCATGGAGGGCCCATCCTTCTTCTTCTTCACCAGATTTATCCTGTCAAGCAGCAGTAGCATCCATCACCATCGGCTTCGACTTGCATCAGATACGACTCTTGCTCCATGAGGTAATTGGTTTAGGTATCATGGTATGTGTCATGTTTGATCATTATAACTTTCTTATATATGCATCATGTTCCTTACATTTCTGACAACTGATTGGATCTTACACTAACCCACTTGACCATTGTTTGGGGGACTAACGGGGTGACCTAGCAAGATTGTATCCATGGGTTTTTGTTAGCGACCAGGGGGGATTTGAAGAGCCATCGTCCGCTCCCACCATACTATCACTTTACATCTTCTCTCCCATACATCCATCCCATTCCCCTAGTCCAGGCATTAGGATGACCTTTGAAGGGTTACACTTTGTCTTGTGGGAAGAAGGGGCTAAAGGCCCAGGGGTAAAAGTTGCTGGTAAAAGATAAAATCCATAGGAAATAAACCTAGAGATGCTTCACCCAGGGATCCCCGAGAACGCAATAAAAGGCCTCTCGATAAGAAACAAAAGGGACCCGAAGAAAATAACAAAACAAGACCTAACCAAGAGGATGGGAGGTCTCATCATGAGCCAACCCATTATGTTCAAAGGTATCTAGCGGTGTGACATTGGCATTATCTGGTTACCACGCCAGGGCAATGACCTTTGGTTGCATGGCCAAGGGAGAGGGGGTCTCATCATGAGCCAGCCTTATCATTTCTGCGAAAATATCAGTGGGTAACACTGTCAACTCTGGTCACCACGCCAAGGTAGTGTCCTATGGTCAAACTTTGAAGTAAAAAGAAATAAAAAGCAATAAATAAAGAATACAGGCAATAAAGGGGCTTGGAAAAAGTGCATCCATGACGGGTACAACTGACCTCCTACAAAGGCACCCATAGACAATACCTACCCCTGGTCTTCACTATGACTGGACATCCTTAGACCATATCACTTCATGAACATGGCTTGAATAATCTTCTGTGGAAACTTTCCTCTTCTTATGGATACCAACCCAATAGGTTGTTTTGTCTATTTCTTCAACTTTGTATAGTAGATCAGTGTAATGTCTTTGAGCTATTAGAGGATATGCTAGGGGTTTTATGCATGTATTTGATAAATTTAATGATGAAATATGATTTACATTGCTATGATCCCAAGGACTGATGAGCCCATGGAGGGCGAAGTTTTGATGTGCAAGACCATACCCGACAGACAGGTATCAGTGGACTGGTACACATGGGGATATGATTAGCTCGGACCTCCATGGGGCTAAAGAGCCCATCAGATGGTTGCTGGGATGGCAGAGACAGGACAACGTTATGATGAGCCTTTGTACGAGAAGAAAGAAGGGCGTTCCACCCAGGAAAATTTGGCAGAGCCCAGCATAGGGGGGATCACCCACTTTAGATGGAACGTTTACCCCTTGATGGACAGGACGTCACCCAATAGAGAAAGATGTTATCCTGAACGTGTGCCAGTGTGATGAGGCTATTTGGCACGTCTGACAGCTTGGAGGAGCTCTAGAAGGTCCAACGTCTGGCTTCTGGATGCTGGATATGCCCAAAAAGGGCCAACGTCTCCCTCAGAAGGGCTTGACGTCCCAATTTTTGTTCATATTATGTCATTTTTCTAGGAGTTAATGCAAAAACAGTGTAAATTTTGTAGTGAGCCTTGTCGGTTGTTTTAATGACCTAGTTTTTAATTGAAAGGTCATGGATTGGTATAAATTGAGGACATTTTTCCTCATTTTGAACACAACACAACTCACTCTCTTGTGAGAGACTATATTTTAGCCTTTGCTTGATATTTTTGGTGTTCTAAGTGAGGCGCAACTCTTCTTGGAGGATTTCTCTTGGAATTTATGGTGTTTCTATCATGGAAGGTTTACAACTAGGGTTTGATTATGCATTCTTCATGATATGTAAGTGAATTTTTCATGCAAAACTTCTTAAGTGAATGGTTGTAGGCTTAATTTCTTACATTTTTCTATTATATTGCTATTATATTATTGAATCTTGAAACCCTAGGTAGCAAGCACACTTGTAGGTCATTGCTATATGTCCCCATGTTTGAGAACTAGTTTTAGCCATTGATAAAGGAAGATATAGCCTAGTCGTTGCTAAAGGAAGATATAGCCTAGTCATTGCTACACTTATCTCCCTTTTTCTGAGTTAGCATTAAAGTTATAGGTTGAAGAGAGGAGACGTCCTAGGCCTAGTTGAATCTACACCTAGGGTTTTAACCTTCTAGGGTTTGAAAAGCCTTGCTCCTACAACACTTTTCTCCCTTAGATCTGTACTTTGAAGCTAGCCATTTTGCCAAGTGTGTTTAGAGAAAGAGGAAGGGGCATGAGGCCTTACTTAAGCAACACCGGAATGAGCCTCCTTCCCTTAGGGTTTTGATTCTAGGGCCCTGCCATTGCAGCACCATAGAACCCTACCTTCCAGTCTCTGAATTCTAAATCCTCCCAAGATTTCTTTTGCCCCTTGCTTTTGACTCCATTTCACCCTAAGGCACTGGTTAGACTTACAATGTTGAGCTTGTAGTGTGAAAAATCATCTTTTAAAAACTTCATTCTTGAAACCCTAACTAACCCTAACACTACTAACCTAGGCTGATGCCATACTTGACGCAGCAACCCTTCTAACTAGAAAATAAGCAATTAATGATGACGTCAAGCATTCATTGAGCTATTGTTGATTGAAAATACTATTGGCTTGATCATTATTATAAACATTGATGAATTGGTGATCTTGCATAGGCTCTTTAGCAAAACGTTGACCTCATTTTGTCTATTATATTGCTTATTAAATGAAATGAGATAGTCAAGAAGTACTAACCCTTTGAATTATAACGTGCAAATACACATATTGCTTTGTTATTGTCTTGTTCCGGGCAGGTGTTCTCAATAGGGACTTCACTTCTTTATTGGCTGATTAGCCGAAATATCTGATACTGGTGGTAACCTGAGAGGAGGGAAAACCTTAGCTCTTGACCTTATATTCTTTGCCTCTTCAAACCCCAGGTTACCAGGGACGTCTCCCCTGGGCTAACCTCCCTAAACAGAAAGAACCTCCCCATTGAGGTGACAGTGGGTGGGGAAGGTTCCTGCTACGCCAGTTTGTCCACTACCATGTAGCCTGTGACCTAAAATACAAACTGCACGATAACATTTTGGCGTCGTTGCTGGGGAACACTGAGTCAGTTCTCCTCAGATGAAAAACCTTTTCGGTAAGCCTTGCCTTAGAGCCTTATTTTACAAGCTTACCTGGCGACTACACTAGGGTGTTTTCCCTTTTATTTGATTATTTCAAGCAAATCATCTGGCAACTCCACAAATAGATAATAACGACTCATAGTGGACGTTAGTATATACCTGCATCTACTACTATGACCTCCACAAATCCTGTCACCCCTGTAAGTTCTCCCAAATGGTCTCATAGAGAACTCTGTGGTCCTTTAAGCTTACCTAACACCCAAGGGGGGTTACATGATCTACCCAAGAAGGCCGAGTCCTGGATACCTAAGTTCTCAGGGGAAGATGGATCCTATGGAAACTCTCATTGGACCGACTTCTGTGATGCTTTCCAGTTTCACCAATCTGGACAAGAACATCCCGATGTCTTCTTAAGGCTCTTTGTGAGCTCACTCACCGAAAGTGCTAGAAAATGGATTAACAGACTCTCGAAAGGAAGCATCAAAAGCCCTGAAGACCTTGAACAACCATTCCAGAAAGATTGGTGTGAAAAAGAAAGCATGGATTCCCTTTACTCTCAATACACTAATATTTGAAAAGCCTCTAGTGAGGGAATTAGGGATTTCAATGATAGGTTCAACCTTTTACTCAAGAAGATCAATACTAGTTTCTCAGAAGAAGTTGTCCTCCAACATTACTTGAACTTGTTGGAAGGGGTTTTGCAGTTTACTCTCAAAGATCTGTCACCCTCGACTCTAGAAGAAGCACAAGACCTTGCTAGCAGGATTGAGCAGAACCTTGTGTTCGAAGATTACATTCATCAAGTCAGTCTCTCACACAATAATGACCACGAAGAGTCTAGTGATGAGGATGTCACCGAAGTTGAGCCTAAATTCCCGAAAATTCTTGAAGTAAAACTCATGCCTCCCAAAATGAAATGGAAATCAACCTTCTCAAACACAAACAATGTTTTGAATGCCTCCAGACAACATGAGCCATCCAAGGATTTGGGCATGGATACTCACAAAAAACCTAACTTTGAAGATGCCTCGTTTGTCTTGGACACACCAATGTTGTAAGATCAAGATATGAGTGAAGCCGATAAGTTTGAAGAAACTGACCCAAGCACTAGTATGTCTCGTATCCTTCAAAAGGTTAAAAGGATTCGTGAAATGTTAGAAATTTCTTTTCTAAAAAAGCAGGACTCAGATGACCAATTGCCTTTAAAGAGGATCCCCACACTATTACATACTGGTCATTTTGAGAAGGATGAACAAACACCCTTTTCAATGGATCCATACGTATTTCAAGATGGTCCCACTTTTCCCTTGATAGGAGAAGACACAGATTGGGGTGATTTTCCTGATAATGCCTCTGATACCTCAGAAGATTCAGACGAAGATGGCTATCCAATACAGAGAAAAGGTAATTTCGTCGAGTGGAACAAAGATGTTTTCAAAGACATAAAAGTTCTAAGCACCATCATTGTGGATGAAAACCCTTGGTGTTTTCAATGCAGTGAAGCACATTGGGAACATGAATGTCCTTGCAGTAGTGGTGGCCATCAATAGGTAAACAATATAGACTACTTCATATAAGGCCCTCAAATAAATATCATCGTTGAAGAGCACCAAGAGGCCATCAAAGAAGCAGCCAGGTCAGCCAGGATGGCGGTAATAAACAAACTAGACTAGGAATCAAAAGAGAAGCTAAAGAAACAAGAGCTCCAGGTCTATAGAAGAAAGAAGTTGGACCAACCTTACACTGACCAAACAAAAAACCCACCTGTGGATGTAATCTTTCCTAAAACATCCAATACTGAAAGGGTTAATATAAATTTTGACCTTGAAGGGGCATTATCCAAGATGCTTTTAACCATCCCTTTGAGAGAAGTTATCAAGGTACCATCTATCAAAGAGCGATTTGACAACTTTTTCCAAGGATCAGATGGGCCATTGAAAGATGGAACTATTGGTCGTATCCAGAATGTACCTGTAACTACAACTTATGAGCAAAATTCCAGTGATTCCATCAAAGATGACAAAGCATATGACAAAACCGGGCCAACTCCTCATAAATGTTCTCCAGAAGATACGTCTTTTAAAAAAGAGGAAAATTTGAATCAGATTGAATGGCCCACGAGAGAAGAATACCAACAACTCATGGTCAATCTCAAAGCTCAGGAATCAGAGACTGTAGAAATACTAAAGAAGGTGGAAGATGATGTACGGATCCGTCCTTCATAGCAGGAAATCTTTATAGCAGAATCCCACCCACCTCCCTCTACACAATACACCAGGATTATTCAAGGAACGACCAATTTCAGATTCAAAGAGTACAAGGAGGGAGACATGGTTTGGATGTGGGATGCTGATAAAGGGAAGCCTACTAATATAAAAGAAAACAATCATTTTTATCTTGGCCCTTTTAAGGTCGGAAGAAAGTTAGTTAATAACTCCTATTACCTATCCACACTGGAGGGAAGAAGACGCACAATTCCCGTCAGTGGGCACCTCCTCAAACCCCACCAGGGTGGGGTCACCTAACTTCACAGGTAAGTATAGGTAGGTAGGCATTTCTCTGTGTATTATACCATATTCATTTCATGTTTTTTTCCTCATATGCATCTAATTGTTTTTATCTCATATGTGTACATATTATGTTTTGTGGGGTGGCAATACCACCCCACCTTTGTTGTTGATATATTTTTTCAAGTGTGAGTAGGTCTACAGGTTTATGCCAGAGATGCTGAGGTTCTCATGCGCTCTACAGTGAGCACATGTCCCCGAGTTGGAGCCAGATGTTATCCCCGATTTCTAGGGATAACTAGGAGATCATGTCTCGAGGCCCACAGGTCCTAGACATGGAGTACCGAGAGAAGGATTGACCTGAGCATGGCCATGGAGGGCCCCTCCTTCTTCTTCTTCACTAGATTTTTCCTGTCAAGCAGCAGTAGCATCCATCACCATCGGCTTGGACTTGAATTAGAGAAGACTCTTTCTCCATGAGGTAATTGGTCCAGGTATCATGGTATGTGTCATGTTTGATCATTATAACTTTCTTATATATACATCAGGTTCCTTACATTTCTAACAACTTCTTGGATCTTACACTAACCCACTTGACCATTGTTTGGGGGACTAATGGGGTGACCTAGCAAGCTTGTATCCATGGGTTTTGGTTAGCCACCAGGGGGGATTTGAAGAGCCATCGTCCGCTCCCACCATACTATTACTTTACATCTTCTCTCCCATACATCCATCCCATTCCCCTAGTCTGGGCATTAGGATGACCTTTGAAGGGTTACACTTTGTCTTGTGGGAAGAAGGGGCTAAAGGCCTAGGGGGTAAAAGTAGCTGGTAAAAGATAAAAGCCATAGGAAATAAACCTAGAGATGCTTCACCCAGGGATCCTCGAGAAGGCAATAAAAGGCCTCTTGATAGGAAACAAAAGGGACCTGAAGAAAATAACAAAACAAGACCTAACCAAGAGGATGGGAGGTCTCATCATGAGCTGGCCCATTATGTTCATAGGTATCTAGTGGTGTGACATTGCCATTATCTGGTTACCATGCCAGGGCAATGATATTTGGTTGCATGGCCAAGGGAGAGGGGGTCTCATCATGAGTCAGCCTTATCATTTCTGCGAAAATATCAGTGGGTAACACTATCAGCTCTGGCCACCATGCCAAGGCAGTGTCCTCTGGTCAGACCTTGAAGTAAAAAGAAAGAAAAAGCAATAAATAAAGAATAAAGGGAATAAAGGGGCTTGGAAAAAGTGCATCCATGACGCGTACAACTCACCTCCTACAAAGGAACCCACAGACAATACCTACCCCTGGTCTTCACTATGACTAGACATCCTTAGACCATATCACTTCATGAACATGGCTTGAATAATATTCTGTGGAAACTTTCCTCTTCTTATGGATACCAACCCAATAGGTTGTTTTGTCTATTTCTTCAACTTTGTATAGTAGATCAGTGTAATGTCTTTGATCTATTAGAGGATATGCTAAGGGTTTTATGCATGTATTTGATAAATTTAATGATGAAATATGATTGACATTGCTATGATCCCAAGGACTGATGAGCCCATGGAGGGTGAAGTTTTGATGTGCAGGACCATACCCGACAGATAGGTATTAGTGGACCGGTACACATTGGGGATATGATTAGCTCGGACCTCCATGGGGTTGAAGAGCCCATCAGATGGTTGCTGGGATGGCAGAGACATGACAACGTTATGATGAGCCTTTGTACAAGAAGAAAGAAGGATGTTCCACCCAGGACACTTTGGCAGAGCCCGACCTAGGGGGGATCACCCACTTCAGATGGAATGTTTTCCCCTTGACGGACAAGACGTCACCCAATAGAGCAAGACGTTATCCTGAGCATGTGGCAGTGTGATGAGGCTATTTTGCATGTGTGTCAGCTTGGAGGATCCCTAGAAGGGCCAACATATGGCTTCCAGATGATGGATATGCCCAAAAAGGGCCAACGTCTCCCTTAGAAGGGCTTGACGTCCCGCTTTTTGCTCATATTATGTCATTTTTCTAGCAGTTAATGAAAACACAGTGCAAATTTTGTAGTCAGCCTTGTCAGTTGTTTTAATGACCTATTTTTTAATTGAAAGGTCATGGATTGGTATAAATTGAGGACGTTTTTCCTCATTCTGAGCATAACACAACTCACTCTCTTGTGAGAGACTATCTTTTAGCCTTTTGCTTGATATTTTTGGTGTTCTAAGTGAGGCGCAACTCTTCTTGGAGGATTTCTCTTGGCATTTATGGTGTTTCTCTCAGGGAAGGTTTACAACTAGGGTTTGATTATGCATTCTTCATGATATGTAAGTGAATTTTTCATGCAAAACTTCTTAAGTGAATGGTTGTAGGCTTAATTTCTTACATTTTTCTATTATATTGTTGAATCTTGAAAACCTAGGTAGCAAGCACACTAGTAGGTGATTTCTATATGTCCCCATGTTTGAGAAATAGTTTTAGCCATTGATAAAGGAAGATATAGCCTAGTCGTTTCTACACTTATCTCCCTTTTTCTGAGTTAGCATTAAAGTTATAGGTTGAAGAGAGGAGACATCCTAGGCCTAGTTGAATCTTCACCTAGGGTTTTAACCTTCTAGGGTTTGAAAAGTCTTGCTCCTGCAACACTTTTATCCCTTAGATCTGTACTTTGAAGCTAGCCGTTTTGCCAAGTGTGTTTAGAGAAAGAGGAAGGAGCATGAGGCCTTACTTAAGCAACACCGGAATGAGCCTCCTTCCTTTAGGGTTTTGATTCTAGGGCCCTGCCATTGCAACACCATAGAACCCTACCTTCCAGTCTCTGAATTCTAAATCCTCTCAAGATTTCTTTTGCCCCTTGCTTTTGACTCCATTTCACCCTAAGGCACTGGTTAGACTTACAACGTTGAGCTTGTAGTGTGCAAAATCATCTTTTAAAAACTTCATTCTTGAAACCCTAACTAACCCTAACACTACTAACTTAGGCTGATGCCATACTTGACGCAACAACCCTTCTAACTAGCAAATAAGCAATTAATGATGATGTCAAGCATTCATTGAGCTATTGTTGATTGAAAATACTGTTGGCTTGATCATTATTATAGACATTGATGAATTAGTGATCTTGCATAGGCTATTTAGCAAAACGTTGACCTCATTTTGTCTATTATATTTCTTATTAAATGAAATCAGATAGTTAAGAAGTACTAACCCTTTGAATTATAACCTGCAAATACACATATTGATTTGTTATTTCCTTGTTTCGGGCAGGTGTTCTCAACAGGGACTTCACTTCTTTATTGGCTGATTAGCCGGAATATCTGATACTGGTGGTAACCTGAGAGGAGGGAAAACCTTAGCTCTTGACCTTATATTCTTGGCCTCTTCAAACCCCAGGTTACCGGGGATGTCTCCCCTGGGCTAACTGTTGGAGATATGGCTATAACAGAAGACTGACGCAGATGGTTAAGGTTGTCATTGATGGCAATCGGTTATGGAGCAGTCAAGGATGTCAACACGCACAAGAATGCTGGAACACGACTGCTGGAACACGAATGCTGAAACACGAATGCTGGAACACGACTGCTGAAACCCGAATGATGGAACACGACTGCTAGAACACGACTGCTGGAACACGAATGCTGGAACACGACTGCTGGAACACGAATGCTGGAACACGACTGCTGGAACACGACTGCTGGAACACGAATGCTGG
>ML778112.1:1119482-1154807 GCA_009831015.1 Picea engelmannii | reverse complement strand
CGTTGTTTTATCCCTTTTCCGGGCTTGATGTGGTTACACGAAAAAGGAACCCCCCTGGAGTTGACTTTAAGCCCTTTTCACGACTCCCTAAATATGAAAAGATTGCCGAGCGACCTTGCTATTTTCACGCTCGTTAAAGTATTTGAACTTATGCGTCCTTCGAGCGATAGTTTACCCCTTTTTCGGTCTCGTTGGACTACTGAACGAAAAAGGCACTGAGAGAGTTCTCTTTTGAGTGTTTTTCCAAACTCTATAATCTTGAAAAACCTTCGAGTTTTCTATCTCTGGACTCGTTAAAAAAACATTGACAGACCCATAATGGGACCGAACCACTCCTTCTTAGGGTTCGTTAAACATACTCCGAGGGACTCGTCCGAAGGATGAGCTTATATCAACAAGCACATGTGATCCTCTTCAAGCTTGCGTAAAAATAAAGAGGTACTTGCCAGCAATGGTGGGGGGAAAATTTGGGAAAGGGATATGTTTCGTTTTTATGTTAATTGGCAGTAAGTGTCGCTCTTGAACTTGACACCCTCTATTCATCATTTGAAACCGGTTTGGGAAATCCATTTGTCTCTCATTCGATTTGATTTCAAGATCTTTCCATGTGTCGTCTTTGAGTCAATGCTTCCAAATCATTGGTCGTGTCATTCATATGTTCAAGAGATGTTCATTTAAAACCTCTATTGAGTCGGCCATCTGCAGTTATCCTTTCACTTTCTGTCCGCACTCCCTGTGTCCAAAGTTCAATTGCCGCATACTCTGTTTCACTTTCAAACTCTGTTACTCATTTCGTGTCACTGATGAGGGATACATCAAGGCCCTCCTGTGACGAGTCTTGTTCCGTCGACATCAACACATTATCCGGGATTAAGACTTAGAAATTTTTAGTACCTTGGAGCTTGCATACCTCAATGGCAAGTTTCTCGCTCTCGACAGTGGGTTTACATCATTGATCCCTGATCGAAAGATTCTGTTGATTGTTCGACATCAACTCATTTATTCACAGTTAGCGGATTGTACTATAGTACCTTGGGAGTCATTGAAATTAATGGTGATTTTCCTCTCACTTGTTAACGGTATACATTAATGACCGGTAATCAAGTGGTTTCTACCGTGTTCGACTTCAACACGTGTAATCACATGGTTAGATTCGTACTTTGGGTGATGAAATCAAAGAACCTGGATATTATCGTTATGATCCAGGTTGCGATGGAGTATGTATTATTTGCGACACATAGATCCACTGTGTATGTTTCGTGGCTATGTCGTCTTGACTAAAAATTTGTCGCACAGATCCACAGTGTATTCAGGTGGCTGTGCTATGTTATGACATGACTACATGGATCCACAGTGTATGATTGGTGGCCATGGTTTTGATTTATGATGTCATCAGTCTATGATATGAGTATGGGAATGCCTACCTCGGAATTGATACATATGATTTTCTGCTGATGTTTGGATGTTTGCAGGTCTCTGATTAGATGTGCTCTTAGTTCTTGACACACACATGCAGCTTACAAAGTCTATTGACTGTCACTGGTTCCACTCTCAGACTTTGGGGGGCATTCTATTATCCACATTTTTGGTTATCGAGATGATATTATGATCATGTCATGGTAATGGAAGATCAAACTCTTTATTAAGAACAATTTCCAAAAGAAAGTTACACTTGTCATTATCTCAAAATCATATTTTGAGACAAGTTCGCAGGCTGCATATGCACTCTCCTGCGAGAATCTTCATTTTCGCATGCTGCTTTCATCTGGACTGCGAACTTCTCGCACTGTGCTCAAGGCCAGGGTGCGAACTTGTTTATAAAGAAGGAAAATGAATAAGTTCTCGATCCTTCTAGAAAGAATCTTCTAGAAGGGTGAGTTGGCGTTCGAATGGTTGGAAAAATACTGGCTTTCCAGATATCTTGGGATTATTCCCTATCCAAGTAACTAATCAATCTTCTCCTATATATTGAGGGGATTGCTTTTGGAAATGGTTAAGAAGTGAGAAGCAAGAAGAAGAAGCAAGAGATTTATTGGAGAACTTGTGCAAGACTGTGTGAAGGATTGAAGCTACAGCAGCAAGACAACAACAAGGTCATCATATGTGTTTCAACTTCTTCATGCTTGAGCAAGTGTGTGTGTCAAAGCTAGGAGCCATCGAAAGGAGATCTACAANATCAAGGCTCAGGTTGTATATTTCTCTTTCAGTTAATATAATACATGAATATGTCCCTTTCCCATAATGATGATGTCATCTTATTACATGATTCCTTGATCACATGTATAGACTAAATATTGAATAGATTAATCCTTTTGCTGTGATTGGTTTGTGTTGTTGTGATTGGAACAACGCAAGAGCATCGGAGCAGAGTGGGGAACAACAGAGATTAAAGGAGAGCGTTCATAAGGTATGTATTTCATCCATTTATCTTAGTTCCATTCAATAGTTAGATCTAGGGAAAGAGTAGTATTCTGTCACGTTTTGTTCCAGATCCAAGTGGATCTTGGGGAGATTGGTATGTGTCTGCACTCACGAATTTATCCATAAACAATTAGGAGTGACTGAGCCTATGGTTGGGTGGAAACAGACACCCCTTTCAGCAGTCACATCACGATTTCTAGTTCTGATAAGTATTTCCATATTTTGTATTATGAAATGGAGTATTGAATGAATGTATGTATTTATACATCTAAGAATGGTCTTTGTATTGAATGATCAAGTTATGTGTAGAAAATTACCTTGTTGTTGACTTATGTTTCTGATTGATCGTCTATAAGCCCCAATTTATCCTTCGAGATGTATTGGGACGTAAACCTGTGGGAGGGATAGGATAGAAGGCATTGCATCAATCTGACCCTGTTGATCTAGAGAGGATATCTCCTTCAGACTCCTCGCTGCATAACCGGGACACCTTTCCCAAGTCCTTAGTAAGTTCACGATGAGGATGATGTGTTTAAATCATGAAGAGTTCATAAGGACCCATGTGACCAACACCCAGGAACCCTATGTTAAGCCTAAGGGAGCTAAGTCCTTCTGGCTTCAAAACTCCAAAAGTTCGGGACTTTGGAGTATTGCCAGCCAAAATAGTCACAAACCGATCGAAGGTGGCTGAGAGTCACGGTTACCTGTAAGGTTGACCGACATTGAGTGGTTTCCCTAATGGTTAGAGGAACCTACCTTACTGACTAAACTGGGATCTAACTCCCCATCGTGAAGTAGCACGATCCACTGATCGAGAATGTTCATGGATTCCCTCAGCTGTTATATCTACACTAAGGTGACTTCAGTGGAGTAACACTTCAGGAGAATGGAGATGCCATAGCATCAAACTCCCCAAACACCGAAGTTACGAGGTAAAGGAGAGTCGTAGATTTGGGGGAGATTGTTAGGAGCCCCTCCTACCATCCGATCATTCAAGAGGAGGGACCCACACATGGTACTTCGACAAAGTCATTCTTTGGGAGAATTAAGTGGCAATAAATCCAAAAAACCCCGAAGACCAAAGCCGAGAGGTGACCAGGATCGTAGATTCAGGGATCCTTCAGGTTATTTCCTAGTCGTCGGATTTACGATGTAGTCAGCCTGGCATTGACTGTTTCAGGAGGAAATGGGTGTTGTAACGCCAAAATCCCCGAAGGCCGAAGTCACAAAGTAATGGGGACCATCAATCCTCAGATTCTTCAGGATCCCTCTCATTCATCGATATACAGGGGATGCGTGGTGCTAGATCCTTTAGTCCGGAGACCGGGAACTCCGGGAATTTGAGGTGTGGTGTGTCGAGAAGCTCTAAAGCCCAAAGTAATGTGAGTTGTTGATTCAAGGATGCTTCAGGACTTTTCCTAACCTTCAGATCTGGGCTGTGGTCAGCCCGGTGCTGACCAACTTCAGGAGAAAAGAGGAGTTTGCATCACAAAACTCTCGAAGGTCGTAGTTGTGAAGTAATGTTAGCCGTAGATCTATGGATCCACATGGTCGGATCTCGACCTTGAGATTTGAGGGATGTTAGAAGGCTGTCAGTCTGGTGTGATGTGGCAAGCCGATGTCACTAGGGTGAAGTGGACCCATGATCGATGTGCCACGTGTTAGTTCGATATGTGCTTTTCATAGACCCTATATGCCTATTGGAACGTGACACATGTCACCCCTAGCCATTCTATGTGTCAGCCCCTGGTACGTGCCCGCCTAGCCAAAGTGGTTGGTGAAGTGACCAGAACTCCAAGAGTTTGGGACTTCACGACTCTAGAGGATTTTTGGTGTAGCGTAATAGAGGGACCCAAAAGGCCCGAAGGTCGGAACCATGTGGCAGGCTTATGGGATTTCGGGAGTTCAGGACACTGTAAGGTCTCATGTGTAGACAATAGGGAGACGCTCAACACCGAAGCGTCGAATCTCATGATGGCCTGTGTGTTAGACGCCTGCGTGTTAGATGAAGGTTGAGTCCAATCGTGGGATTGGACGGTGGATGGAATTCCATTGTGGATGAAGGAACTTGGAGACAATGCAGGTGAGGTGGATTCACATGGGTGCCACATGGCCCTCAACCAATGAATGCCCTAAGAACTTTGGGAAGCCATAACTTGCAACCTAAAGCTAGGAATTGAGCCTGGTAGTAGTCATTAGAACGCTACGGGTAAGTACAAGAGGATGAAGACCTCAGACAGAGGATTTGAAATGTTAAGGACAATGAAATTTTGATGCCCCATCCCTAGGAAGGATACTCAGGGGTCAAGTGTGTTACATTTTGTATTTGAAATCATGGATTGATTTCCATGGTTTGAATTCTCTAATATGGAGGAATGCCTATTTCTAGTTGGTGCACAAGTTATTCGCATATCTTTGCACATGATTTATCATTTTAGATTTTTTTATATGCATACTTCTTCAATCCAATAGATTTTCTAGCATATACATTTATTTACATTTTATGGTAGAATTATGAACAAGATAAATGTGAAGTGTCATGCCAATGCCTTTGTAAGTAGCATGAATATAACATCAATAGACAAACATTCCAGAATCCTCCTCTTCCGATTCTTAGTTTCTATAATTATTGAGGTATCCTTTAAAGCTCTGTGACTGAACCTAAGAAGAAAATAGAGAGGTGTTGAACTATACTCTTTAATGATTTTTATTGTGGTATGCCCTGTTTATCCTACAATGCTATAACAATTTGATAGTAGCTAATCATGGTTTTAGACATAATTAACCTATTAGTATAAAATAAAAACATATGGAAACTATTCAAAAATATATTTTATCATGACGGGTGGATCCTGATATAAATATTCTTAGACATAAGTTACTTGGCTTCAAATATCCAATGTGCTATAAAAGGACAAATTATAGTAACAAATGTCTTGGATCCTGTATAATCAATTATTAGATATACTTCTTCTTGTATTTTTGATAAAGAGGACAACAAAGGAGTTGGAAGATGTTGGAGAATAGATTATATGGATTCTTTTATAGACACACATAAACTACAATGACATAAAAAATCAATAGAATTGAAACCGATATTGGATAATAAAAAAATGAATAATGTCAACTAGTGCTTAAATGGGTTAGTGAAAGCAGGGTGTTGTTAACCCCCACCAAGGTTCAATTCTTTCAATGACACACCCATGTGTTCTTCTGCTTGCAGAAACAGGGAAGGATAGGTGCATGTTCTGGGTGACTTTGGTGGAATAGAGAGCCCCTCCACTCATGGCCTCTTATCCAAAGGAGACTTCCATAGTGTGGAAGTATGTTTATGTCTCATTGTTAAATCTAAATTAGAGTAGTGGTTGCATGCTCATGTTGACTAGAAGCTTCAACAACAAAAAAAACAATGAATAAGGTATTTGTTCTAAAAACATATAGAAGGGGTTATGGGTTTTTAAATTTTTAGTCATATTTTATTTGGAAATATTATTTGAAAGGTGGAGAGGGTGGATCCTAATGAAATATGCATCATATTTTTTTAGAGGTGAAGCCTAACTATAAAAATTTAAGGCCAAGTGTTTTTCTTTAATTCATTGTCGACTTTGGCAGAATAGATACCCTCCACTAGTGGCTTTTTATCTGAAGGAAATTTCGATAGCATGGTAGGATGTTTCTATCCCAATGTTAAAACCAAATTCGATCATTGGTTGTGTGCTTATGTATACTATAAGATTTAGTTAAGAAAATCAATAAATAAATTATTTTTTCTAAAAAAATACCAGAGTTATGAATTTTTAATGTTTTAAACAAATTTTATTTGGAAATATTATTTGACATGTGGAGAAGGTGGATCCTAATAAAAGATCCATCATATATTTTAGAGATGGACCTCAATAATAGTTTAGATCCAAGTTACTTCAAATTAAAAAATGTACAAAAAAAGAGATTCTAAAAGCACTGATTTATTGTAACCCTATAGAACAATATATGCATCTAACATTGTATTTGAAAAATAGAATAAAGGAATTGGAAACGATTGAAGAATTGATTGTAACCACTTTTACAAAGGAACTTAAATAATAAAAAAATCAAAAGAACTATGTTGTAACTTGAAAGCCTCCATAACCTTTAGCCTATGCAACCCTTTATATATAGGAAAATAAAGTAGATATTCCAACTCCCTCAATACAACATTCTATATAGATTAGAAGAGACAAGCTTCCCCAAGAGACACAACCTCATTTTTATCTTTAACCATAAATTGGTGATCAAAATGAAGAGTGATATAGTTTTGAAATTTCCTTTTTTTTTGGGCAACTTTTTGTCATATAGCAGAAATTGATGGTCAAATCAAGGTGTTTTTCTATCATTTATTTGGAATACATTCTATGGTATAATGAATAGAGACATTATTTTTTTTCCAATAATGTTGAATTATAATTACAACTGATACCGCTTCAGACTTTAAAAGTGTGTTGTTATTCTTAAATTGTACACTTGCATCGAAATTGAAACATAGGTGTAGTACAAAAAAACTATAGTACTATCCTAGTGAAGGCAGGATGAGTGTTTTGCATTCAGATTTTCTTTCAATCGTGGATTAAATGTGTTACAGATTTCACCAATAAGGCTTTATCAACTTTGCCCATTATTCTTTGGTCACCAATAAGGCTTTATCAACTTTTCGCATTATTCTTTGGTTATAAGGCTAAGATAAAAGGGTAGTTTTGTCTTATACTGTCTATTGTAGAAGTGAAATTATGTTGCATTTCATGCTATATTTGGATTGCATTCTACCTTATAACAAAAATTGGTATCCAAATTAATAGACAACTATTTATTGCAGCAGTGAATATGTGCTGCACTTCATGCTTTGTTTGGAATACATTGTATGTTATAACGAAAATTGGTAGCCAATAAACGACTTTTTTCTGCAATTTTTTTTTAATTTTTTATCCAATGATGTTGAGTTATAATTACAATTAATGACATTGCAGGATGTAAAGGTGTGTGTTATGATTATTAAATTGAATATTCATATCAATACTGAAACAAAGGTACAATACTCGAAAAACATAAACCGAAGGACTAATCCTATTGAAGTAAGGATGATTGTTTGGCTACTGGAACTTAGAAATCCTTTCTATTATGAATTATCTACGTTTTGTTATCCATGGAAATATATAACATATTTGACCAATAAGTCTCTCTTAATTTCACTCATTGTGTTGTGGTCACAAGGCTAAGATAATTATATGTAGTTGTGTCTTATACTATTTATGGCATTTTTGAATTGGGTAGAAGTCAAATTGTGCTACATCTCATGCTAGCTTTATTTGGCACATTATTAATACCTTCTGTCATGAGGCCGTGGTCAAACGTTAGAGTAATTTTTGTTATAGTTTTATTTTCCACCTTAGGGACATATAGAGGACCCATTAATGATTCATTGTTAAGATACACTTTTCTGCCCTGTATTCCAATAATTTTTTGTGATGTTTGCGCCCTAAATTCTTGAAAAAGTGCAGTCACTATCTAATAATTGATAGTCCACATGTAGATAGCCCACGATCGCCCCTATAGCTTTCTAGAATTTGTGAGTTTTAAGGAGATCAACGTTGGGTGAGTTTTTTATCTAGTGATATCAGCTTAGGAACTCTCAATCTAGTTGACGTTCACCATGTTCTAGATATATAGAAACACCCCTAGCCTTATCCAACAATCTATATAAGGAAGGAATTCCATGGCTGCCACAAAGATGAGGAGTCATTCACAGGTACATGCTCCAAAAATTTCAAAGGGGCTCTTTTATAGAGAGCAGTCTTCATATCAGGTCATTCTTACTTGTCTGAAGTATAAGGAGGAGATATTGCAAAGGCCTAGGGAGGAATGCATCATGAATCAAGGTTTGAATATATTGATGTATTTTTCCTTCATTTAATTTATATATAGATCGATGTGGTTTTCACCTTCCAAAATTTGTTGTATTCGATTTTTTGTGGTCTTTCCTTGAGTAGATCAGATTAGATCTAGACTAGATTTACGATTTCCTAATGCTTACGAAGGTTTGAGGAATGGTATATATTGTCTCCTTATGTGCAGAAAGTAGGTTTCAAGAGCCTGATCTAGATATAGAGAATCCATCATTCAAGACATTGTTTCACCCACCAAAGGGTGTTCTTCGACGAATGACACATAATCCAAATACAAAATCCTCCCATAAATTCAATAGTGTGGAATGCTTGGCCCAAGCACCATGTGTCATGTCTTCCTTCACTATCCTATAGAGTCGTCCCACACAATGAAAATCCTTGTTATCAGCTATAGGCATGCTGACCCATGAGATTCTAGTTTAGTTGTGTTTGAATTATACCACACTCGAAATATGATTTCCCACCAAATTTATTTTCAAATTCAGGTGATAGTTAAAGGGAAAACATCTTCCACAAAGTCATTGATGAAGGCACATCTACTTGCATTATGTCCATAACATATTGGAAAGATCTTGGATATCCAAATCTTGATCCATATAACACCACATTGAAGGATTTAAATAGAAACATGTTCAGGCCTCATGGTATTATCACGACATTTCCCATTGAGTTAGGGGGAAAGACTATCTCCATTGAATTAGAGGTGGTCGATGCCCCTCTGGAGTATAATTTTCTACTCGAGTGCATGTGGTTCTATGAGATGATAGGAGTCATATTATCAATGCTTATATTCTTTCACTATCCTCATCAAGGAAATATTGTCACCATCAACCAACTTGTATTATGTACCCTGGACCTTAGGACCAATGTGGGTTCTAATATACCCTTTATCAATGACTCCCAAAGTTCTTATACGAGTTTTGGTGCGAGGATATTCAAAGATTCCTCCTTTATGGGTAAATTTTCCCTTCTTCCACCATTCCCTTCTTCAAATGTTTCTCCTATCAATATGATATATTCTTTTATCGGTGCATCCCTCATATCTTTTGATCCTTGGGTGGTACCTCATCTAGAGGAAGTAGAGTCTTATGGAGCTAGCATGTCACTCAAAATGGTTGATATTTCCTCACCGATGATCTATTTAGAATCAAAATAAAATAATCATAAAATCCATTCCAATATGGAATATGATTGACCTACTCCACCCATGAGGGTTGTTAACTCTCTACGTTCACATGAATTCCTCAATTTTGAGTTTCCTTCAGATGAGGCCATCCTAGACATCATGGATTCCATAGATAAGAAAAAGAAATATGTGACACATATATCATGTCTTATTCCTTATTCAAAACTAATGAGGGTTAGAATGATGAGTTTTGACCTAGGATTGGGGGAATTTTGTGGGACATCTTGTAAAATTCCTAGTCTTGACCATTTTCAGCCTCATATTTCTTTTCTGGAACTTTCCACCAAATTTTCCACTCTCAATAACATTGAAGATCAATGTTTTGTACCTCATTTGTGTCTTTATGGGAACCATCAAGGAGATTCCATAGCTCATGAAACTACTCATAATAAGTATGGTTGTACATAGAAATTCGATTTTTTGTGGCGTGGCTCAAGCATGGTGTGCCACATGATGCCAACAATGACCCATGAGTTTATCAATGATGATAAGGATTTTTGGCATCATCCTAGAAATGGGATATACTTTGCACAAAGAATAAAGATGCATTGTAATACCTTTGTTTCCCCCATTTTGTAAATATATTTTCCATTATTAATATATATATATATATATATGGAAAATATTGAATAAATGTTGAGGGTGGCTCATGTATAGAATATGATGTCATGAGAGGGAATGGTAAGGGGAACCATCACTGGCTGAGATAACCCATGCGAGGCAATACTCTGCTAGATTTTAAATGATGAAAACTATAACTGTCCTCTGTCCTAAAAACGTTATTTACCAGTCAAGCTGGTAGTTGGGGAGTCTTCCGCAAGAATCAATGAAGATGGGAAGAGTACCCATCTCGAAGTTTCTTGATTTGACCCACAAAATATTGTTGAGGAAGGAAAGAAAAGAGGAAAATCATGGGAAAAGGACAAGGAGGATAACAATTGCACACGGTTGGGTGGAGGGACCAACTTTGTGTAAGAGGAATGTGTGAGCTTTCCTTGGTTCATATGAGAAAAGAGAAGAAATGGAAAACACATTTTTTTGGGTACATGAACTGTTTGGAAGTGTCTTCAAATCAAGCAGATAAATAGGGTTGTAGAAGGTTTAGTGGTTGAGTGAGAAATCACAACAGACCCCCTTGCTTGGTGTAATGAAGACTATGTTTCCAAGTTCTTGTGGGAGAAGGAGAGTAGCCTTCATCCCTTGTTGTTTTCTAAGCAAAAGGAGAAATTTCTCTCATGGCATCATACTTTGGCTAGGGGGAGGCCAGATGTGAAAGAAACAGGAGCAGTTGTGCCTATGGTTGTATGGAAAGTGGCACACCCTTCATCAATTTCCAGTATTTCCCATTTTTAAGATAAGTATATGTGCATCATGTATAATGAATAAAGAGAATGGATTAATTTTATAAATTTTAGTCTTGGATGTGTATTCTTTTCTGAAGAATAAACTGGTTTTTTTTATTGTAAGTCAGTGTACTCGAGTAATGATAGAAAATAATGATTAGTTTTTTTCCATGAATTTTGTATTGAATGGTTAGATATACATGTATAATATGAAATGAATCCATGTATTGCATGAAAGTTCTCATTCTGCAAAAGTGTGTTTGGCATGCTTATGAAACCAACAAATTTATATGGCTTACATATGTTTACTATCCCCATAAATATAATGGATTCACATAACCCAATAACAATGGTAAAGATAGGGTGTAACCCCGTGGATACTATTTCAGCCTTTGAATGGAGATATTGAGAGATATGGACCTCCTTTAGAAGGATGGTTACATAAGTTCCTTGAAATTTGGGAAAGTCTTTGTATAGTCGGAGAATCTTATCCCTTTTGGAATTCCTTGTCCTGGTATGGATACGTCTCCAGATGAAAATATCCACCTAAATATTGAAGAGGGTATACCTTAGTGGTTTTGGAGCTAGGTGAGAGTGCCCGAAGACCTTAGAAACTACTTGAAGAATCCTATAAAATTGGCTAATTCCAAGATCGAAATATTTTCCTCTAGAAATCTCATTTTTTGAGTCGAGAGAGATCACAACCATCGATTCAGTAGGATAAAATAATACCATCCCTTCGTCGAGAGGGAATCATCATTGCTAACAGGGGATTTCCCAGAATTGTAAGAGTCCAACATTGAAGAAGAAGTTCTAGAGCCAACGACAAGCATTGATCCTGGGCAAAGGGAAGATCAGGACCAATTGTTAGTAAACCGAATCATTAAAAAGACTAAGGGTTGGAGCGAGGAGCTCTGATGAAGATGAGGGAGTTCTGGATAAAAATGATGGGGAAAGAATGTGAATCGTTGACCTGTCATAAGAATATTTGAGAAGATCTAAACCGTTGAACTGAGGCGTATCGTCATCAAAAGTGGACGGTTGGCGAAGTTGGGGTGTAGACTCCAAAATGTCATGACGATAAAAGGTACACAAAATTATGACATCATTGTGATGTAATGCACCAATGTGGTAGTTGACATGCTCGAGAATGGTATGTGGAAACACATAATTGGTCGACAGGATGAGGGTGGGCCTTGATGGGTGAGGAGGTCCTTTAGATTTTCTCTTTAAATCTTGGCCATGAGATTTGTAGGCCGAGAGATCGTAGCCACTTACTGGGGAAATAATCGTCATCAAGGACTATCAAGTGTCAGGATTCACTGGACATCCTATGATGATGATGAAGTTCTGGAGATGATACGAGCATCGTCAATTCGATGTAGGTGACTTCGTCATGATATGGACCATTGGTGCCAGATGCATCATCATCAGGGTATAGAATATGGGGAAGTGAGTGTTGCTCCTAGGGAATGATGACAATGACGAATATATTGAAATTAAAAATGAGGATCGTTGATTTGGGTGAGATTTATTCTTCGTCGTTGATCACCATAGTCCTTGATTGAAGGAGGAAAGAGGAAAATGATGTCCTGATGATGTGTAAGTACCACATTTCATGATAGGTAGCTAGCGGTGACAGAGCCACATGTCGAACCACGATTGGTAGTAAGGACTGTGTGTGATATCTTGTCAGTTTTGAGTCTGGAGACATGTTTCTTAATCCTAGACCTCATATATATAGGTTGAGATATCATGACCATTGGTTCCAAACACATCATCGTCAGAGAATGAAATATTGGTGCAGTCGAGTGATGGCCCAAGAGTGTTGCCGACGATGGAGGCTTGGGAATATCTCGGTCATAGGGTTTGGATGTTAACATATCTTGGCCATTTGTTGGAGAGAGATGGGTTTATACCAAAGGATGGGAAAAATGAAAGTGTCATCAACGACGAGATGTTAGGGCTAACAACGATCATTTATCGGTGGATGAGTGATATGAAATATGAACTATGGATCCTTTTGGGTCCCATACATGAACTATGAGGAATGTTAAAGACTTGGACGTTAACTTATATGCTAGTTGGTATCGCCAATGAAACTAGTGTCTTCTAATGCTCGACCTAAGGACCATCATATCTATGAGAGGCTCGATAGGTGGATCATTGTTAGGGATTTCAGGGTTGAGTAATTGTTGCTCCACTAGAGTAAGGCCAACAATGAAATTAGGATTATGTGGGTAGAAAACACTGAAATGACGAGTTAAGTAGGTGCCATAGCATTTCCAAGTTGGTGCCTAGTTGGATGGCACAAGTGACAAGGTTCCACATGGATACCACATGGAAGTGAGGTGGAATTTGTTCATGAGAGCCTGAGAAATCTGAGAGGATGTATCTTTGGATCTAGAGCCTAGTTTCGAGCATGGGTATAGTCACTGGAAATCTCTCGACGAGATGAATCCATCTATGAGGTTTGATTAGAGACATAATGCATGAGGTGGAAGAGAAATTTTGAACACCTCGCAATCCTAAGTAAGGATTAGGGGGTAAGATGACTTACAAAGTGGTATCAGAGAAGGAAACAACACTTGCTCTGCTTGGGCTTAGGAAAGAGTCTAATAATTTTTCTTGGAAGAGACTTTTAAGGGGGAGGGTACCCTACCCTACCCTATCTATAAGGATTTACAAAATTTTTATTACAAAAGGGAAGGATGAAACATTCAAATAATTTTTCATGTTTAAATTTGGTCTATATAACATTATTGTGTGCTTAATAATGAAATTGATTTCATTATACATAAAATTGTTTTTGTTGATTATAAAATAATGTATAGTTAACTAACAAAAAATGTTGATTATCAACACTTAAATAGTCAGTGGACATCAAGGAAACTATAGCATAAAGTTTAGTGACACGTCATGAGATGGGAGAAGGATCCCATAACAGAAAAGATAATTTTGATGAAAGGAGAGTGCTAGAAACCCCTTTGAATTTGGATGAAACTTTAAGAAGAATCATGGAATAATTACAAATATTTAAAGCAGAGAATGAGAGGTTTATAAAGGAATAAGAAAAGAAAAATAAAATAAATTCAATCTTGTTGCAAAGCCTATAAGATATACATAGGTATTTTCATCATGGCCAACAACCATTAATGTTGTTAGATACCAATCCAAGAAAACTTAGAGTCCACCTAAGATATAGAAATGTGGCCCTGAAAGTAGAAACAAAAGAAGAAACACCTCAAAGAAGGCCCAACATGGAACCAAGAGGCATGCTAACATCAAGGATTCATCTGGAGAATCCTCTGGTGAGGGAGTCGGAATATCCAAGGAACTATCCAACAGTGAGACTAGTTCACATTCTTAGAGGAGAAGAAAGAGGAGGAAGCACTCCAAGAGACATGACCTTGAAGATTTTAAGAAATCCAAGCCACCCACTTTTGATGGTGATATTAAAAATGGGGAATAAGAAGAAGCTTGTATACTTGGCCTAAATAAGTACTTCAAAGTTCATGACTGCTCTGGAAACCTAAAAACTTGAAGGACCGAATAACCATTTTCAACTTGAATGGAAAGGCCTCTATCTGGTGGGAGGACCTTATAAATGTAAAGGGAATATGTGAAAAATAATTTTCTTGGAGGTAGTTTGAAAAATACTTCAAGGAAAAGTACATGTTTGAAACATACTATGATTAAAATACTAAGGATTTATATGAACTCAAGCTAGGATGGCTCACGATAGATGAATATGTTAACACATTTCTTGAGATAAAAATGTATGTTCCCCATATAAACGATGAAAAGGTGAAGATACAATGATTCATTAGTGGGCTGCCTCAATCCTTCTTATATATAATTGAGTTTGATGAACCAAAAAATTTACAAGACACTATTCAAAAGGCAAGGCACTGCTATGAGAAATTCAAGAAAAAAACACAACCTCATAAGGATTGGAAGAAGAAAGGTACTTTGGGATTCAAGAAGAATGGGTTTAAACCCCAAATTTTTAAGAATCATGGGAAAATCCATAAGAAAATCCTTCTCACTAAGAGTGTTTATTAGCATAATTTCCCTTCTCAGAGTGTAAATAAACACTTTGGATCGGCCCCAGGAAAAATTAGTAATGCAAAGACAGAACCATTGAAATGTTGTAGATGTGGAGAAGAACATTTTCTAAGGGATTTCCCTCAAAGGAAACAAAACATTAGAAGGGTATACAATGTCTAGGAGGATACTATAGTTAACGATGCAGATAGGAGCATGTCACAAGTTTATGCAACCTTTGATAATAGACAAGATGACCACCGATCTTCAGTGGTGGAGATGGAAGGTATGATTTCCAACCATCTTGTTTCAATTTTAATTGACCTTGTTTCAAATTTGAGTTATGTTTCAACTAAAAATGTTGACAAATGTAAACTGCAACAAGTAAAACATGCTAAATCATGGCTGGTACAACTAGCCACTAGAACAAAAAGTAAAGTAACAAAAGCCATACTAGCATGCAAATTCATTATGAATGGACTGCCCACCCAAGAAGCCCTGAACATACTCCCTTTAGGATCTTATGACATGTTGATTGGAATGGATTGTTTGTCTTCCCATAAATCCAAGTTGGACTATTATAAAAAAACATGGAAATGTGAGGATGAGGAAGGGAAGAAAAGGGTCTGTTGAGCATTCAACACACCCTAAAAGATTTTATGAATTTTTTGTCACTTTTGGGTGCCACTTGTTTTGTTGTATGAATTGATTCCACTGTGGAGGGATTGCTAATTTTGTTGTAAGGTCTCTTCATCAATCAAATCAGATTTGCGTGAACTTGTTAATAAGAAACCTGTGTGTTTAAAAAGACTTGGCATTCTAATTAAGAGTTTGCAGCTAAAATTGTGACTAGTGCACTTATGTTCAACGTCGGCTAAATTTGAGAAATTGAAATGACCACACAGTAGAAATAATATTCAATCTCCGATCTATCATCAACATTGGTAAAAGGCAGAGTAAATTTGTGCTAGTTGTTCGCCAATAAGATTCAGGAGTTAGTCGATTTCCCCATCGGGGTCGAAAAAATATGAGAGGACTAAACATTGACATGATCTATGATAAACCCTCGATAGCCGATGATAGATGATTTTGTTCGGGGTCAGTGAAATCTCAAAGGGTTAAATCATTGAACATTTCTATGTTTATCCATCATCGATCGTCGATCCTCGATGCACTTTCGGCATCAAAAAAAATTCAAGGGGTTAATCCCGGAGCATTTGGTTAAACTTATCACCGATCGTTTATCCTTGATACTTTTTGACGTCGGTAGGGTAGAACCCGTTGTTAAAACACCTATCTAGTGAAATTCCTCGATTCCGAATAACACTGTTAAACGAAGATGCCAATCTCAAGCGCCACACGTATTTTCCACGTAGGCATTTCATATGAACTAGTTTTGTCTCGAGTCACCTTAGGTTTCCCTATGTCCTAGTTACACTTCCAAGTTATCTTTTCCATGTCAAATATGTATGACAACATCAATCGATGTCGGAGTTTTTTCCAAGGGATCTCAACGAACATTGTCTAAAGAAAATCCCCGACTCCCGATCCACCTGTTCAATCAGTGAAACGATGGGATGTTTTCAGCACAAGATATGATTAGATTCTACCATCTAATAGGCCAGTTAATGTTTCTCTCCACATACGTTGCTACCATGTGCGCCAACTGAACAACGAGAATTTGAAATCGCCGATAGACCAAATTATAGCCCGCACCCATGACAATAACCTACAACTGCATTTAATCTTAAACGTAATGAATCTGGTAGCATATTTTGTAGAACCACAATCATACCCTGACTTGAATAATTGATGCAACATGGTAAGTATAATCTCTGTTTAAATCACTAAAACAACTTCGAACACCCCCATTCTACACATAAGTTTCCATTTCCAAAGCAACCGAAGAAGCAAAGAAAGTGTTTCAAGAGCTGTGTTTGATTCTATGTCCTTCAAAAAACCAGGTTAAGTTAGCATGAAGAAGAGGGAAATATGCCTCCAAGGAAGCCACCGACTAGGTGCTCATTGAGGGCACCAAAATTAAAAGAGGTAGAGATTGGTGAAGGGTCTTCTCCCAGCACTGCAAGGCAGTTGGAATACGCTCCCAAGGTGGAACCAGTTATTAAAAATTCAATGAAGAAGGCATTTATTCAACCCCCTGCTTTTGGTGATACATAAGTGACCACCGGGTCTAAAATAATTCTCCCATAGTGGGGAGATCTATTCAATAGAATCAACTCGGAATATTACCTGGAGTTTACCCCACACAATGAACCAGATTTAAGGGTGCTCGACGACCAAGTTTTATTGAACATTCAGCGGTCGTTCTTGCACATGGTAGCTTACCGAACTCTAGTATTACCATGCATTGAGACTCTGATTTGGTTGATTGATCATACAGATGTGTAGAAGTTCCTCATTAATGATTTTAATGGTGGATGTGTCAGAGTTTTTCTCCCGACAGAGGTCTAGAAATATTACAAGCTCAGGGACCCGGAGGAGCAATTGAAAACAGACTTCATGGTGAAGTTTTATGAATTCCACGACACCAACCAATTGATGGCCTCATGGTGTAAGGAGGAAAAGAAATTCACAAACCGGAGCAACGGCTGGTATGGGACAGTGAATCTAAGAGAGCCATATATCTAGTTAATGGCTCTAATTTTCCGGTTATACGAGGAAAAGGACCGCGCCAAGTTCTCAAAGGCATGGATGCCCCTGGCATACATTGTGGCTATTTCAGGGAGTAGTTTCAATTGGGGAGAAATTATCTCCAAGCAATTGAGTACCAATGTATTTCAGGCTCAAACACCGAAAGAAGGAGAAGCACCCACTTTTCACATGGCCTTGTATCTGCTAGATGTAATCTACATGAGGAATTTCTTCGTCGGTATGAATTTGAGTTGGCACATTGCAGAACTGCATGTTCATGTCTACTTTAACATCCTATGGGAGAACAGGTACAAAAAATCTTATTCCCTTATTTGCGATGAATTCATCGCCCGGATTTATTTCATTATATTTAAAAAGGAATTCCCAAGGTTGTCTATAGAAGCCAATAAAATGATCTTGAAGGTAGGACACTGGTATCTAGATGAACAAAACCTATATCAAGGTGTTTGAGGTTACTAGAGCACCACATTTTCTCCCTACTCATGTCCCAGATTGACTCATCGTAGGAGAAATATTTTATCAGAGTATCATGCAGGGATATAATGCCACTTTGGTTAAGGAAAATAAATGAGCATTTGTACCCTATAGTTTTCATGTGGGGTTTTATATAGTGAAGGAAACTGCTCAAGATAAAAAAGAGGGTTTGATTCATATGGAATATAGGTTCTTGAAAGGCCAGTTCCCCAAGCATAACCCTAAATTCCTAGTCCTCCAACACGCTTCACTACTCTCTTCCTATTGGCCATACGAGCATGACAAGTTTGAAGATGAGATGTTTACAAAATGTGCTCAGGACTAGGAGGAGGTATTATAGAGGAAATCTAACCCGAACATGACTAAGTTCAAATCTATGATCATGGATGATCAGATCGAAACAATAGAGCAGTTGGCTCAAGAATCTCTCAGGGTTAGGGAAGAGATGAAAGCAGCAGAAACCACAAAGGAAAAAAAGAGAGGGTTGTTGTTACTAGAAGGATCCCAGAGAGTCATAGACCAGCTAGAGAATGATCCTCAACTCATAGAAATTATGAGGATGCCCTTGGATGACCCCATCACAATTAGAGAGGAGATAAATGGCTCAGAGTCAACAAAACTTGAGGAAACCACCGGTCGGGAAAACCCTAGAGTTCCATCACCACAGTCTAGATCAACGGTGACCATTCCAACCCAATATGAGAGTCCAAGAACACAAGTTGAAACAAATGTTCCAAATCCCGTGTTTGATATCATAACCATCTATGACGATGAAGAGAGTTTGGAGGTCTCACAGGTAACTCCAATACTGATTACATAGAAGAAGGAACCTGGAAAAACATCTACTCCAAGTGTCGATGCATCAGTTCAAAACCCTTCGTAGGGCGACCATAAGGCCAAAAGTGTCTTGGACACTGATTTTCTCTACTTGTCGGGGACTCTGAAAGATAGCTACAGAGAGGAGATAGGATCATTTGGACAAAAATATGAAGTGCAACAACAAGAGATCGAAGCCTCAATAGTCAATCACCAAGTAAGTATTGAACATATCAATGAATCTTCAATTTTTCTCGATACCTCACCATCTGATGAACACCAAACAAAGGTCAAGCCATTGGAACATATGAAAGAACTATAGGAACTAGTCTTGGAACAAATACATACAATAGGAACCTTGGGAAACACCTTGATCTAGGGAGAACAACAAATCCCTGAGCCCGTTGATGAGGTCGTCGATATACAAACAATCACTTATGACAGGAAGAGGAAATCTATCATGAAGAGGACTACCAAGAATAAAAGACTGATGCTAGATAGCTCAATTCTCATCACCACAAAGGAGAAGTTGCTCATCATAGAACATGCAAATACATATGATCTCATCAATGTAGGGATGGATATCACTAATGCCACATTGGATCAAGAAAGCCAAGATGAAAAGGAACTGATCGCTGCACTAAAGGAGTTAGATCATCTACGCCATTTAAAAAAATGCTATCAAGACTCAACACAGGCCATGGTGTTTCTGAAGAGTGAGTTCCAATATGCTTATGCAAAGTTCACAAATGAATGTCATCTCTTCACGACTGCAGGTATAGTCGATTTCCAAGAAGATATCCTTATGGCACTGGAAACCTATAAAGACATGGAGAGATGGTATGAAAAATCATACCAAGAGGTAGAAAGGATTGACTACATCAACACAGTGCAGAAGGGTCAAGAAGTAGAGGAGTGCGGTATTTGAGTGCTAAGGGATAACAACATCTCTCAAATCAATAAAGAAGCTAAATAATGGGTAACTATGGCCCAGGAACCTTAGCAGGAGATATAGAAGAAGTGGGCCTAGTGAGAAAAAGGTTGGGAAAAGATCAATTGGGAGATGAAATGCATTGTCCTCCCAGAATTGGGCTCACTCAAAGACTTTGTTGACTTGCATGGCATATTCAAACAACATACAGAACAAGACTCGACATGGGCAGTGGAGATCACACAGGTGGAAAGCATGGAACCAGGTCAAATACAACATTTTATGGAACATCTGAACAAGGCTCATGCAGTTCTGCAACGGTTGAGTGCCAAGATCATCAAATATAGAGAACGAGCAGTAGAAGTGAAATAGATCCTTTCATCCCCGGTGGATCAAGACAGATTCCCATATGCTATCACATGCGAGGATATCTTTTTCAATTGGTCATAATATGAGAAGAGTCATCCACTCCAATAGAACCATGAGATGGTTTCAGAGAACAAAGAGATCGAGTGCCACATGACGATATTTTTTTTTACTTAACTTAAACTTGTAGTAGCTATTTTTAGTTAGTGATTATTTATAAATAAAGGGGATTGACATTTTAGAAGGGGTTGATGGTTTTGGGAAAAGACCTTCTTTTTTAGAATTGTAAAGAACTATTTCTGAACCACATTAATTGAGAAGTCTTGTTTAGGACCAGAGACAATTTTTTTTTTCATCAAAGGCGTTATGTGATTGGATTGAGGAGGAATTACTTCCAACTTTTATTTCAATAATTGATGTTGTAACAAGTAAGAGTTTATGAATATATTTATAAGCTACATGTTTCAATATTTTAGTAGTTCTTTTGTTCTTAATGATGAAAAGCAAATTGTTGTGTTAATGTGTGATTGATGTTAGAGATAAGGAAAATATTTTATTGCACTCATCTTATTGCATGTGTATTTTATTTCAATAATTGTATCCCAGTCAATGTTGAAGTACCAACAAGTTAATGTATTATTACTAGACTTGTAATAGGTGTGAATATTGTGTCTGTATGCCTGAGCTCGAGGGTTATCCCAAGATCAACCTTCTTTAGTAGTTAAGAATCTCTTCTATCAATTGGTTTATACCAGGACACCTCATTTTATCAGACTCATCTAATAAAAGAAAATACAAAAAAGAGAACGTTTAATCTGAAAGAGGAACTTTTACAGAAAGACATCCTGTCAATCACCAAGTAAATCCCATCGATAGAGCTAGATCGAAAGATCTGGAGAGCCATTCAATCATCAAATGTTGCAGAGTCTAATTGGCACTCTAAGGTGGGTTTGGTTCCTACTGTTGAGTTAAATGGATTTTGGACCCCTCAACAGGGTCCTACAAGGAATCCAAAAGCTTGTCTCAGTGAGACAAATATCATCTCTTCAAGTGAATAAGTATTACAGAAAAGGATGTCCCTTGTATGCGATACATGTACTGAACTCTGTTGAGGAAATTAAACCAATCCTAGAGGATCATCCTTTACTAAGAGAATACAAATATGTGTTCCTTGAAGAAGTACTAGTTTTACCTCCAAAATGGGATATTGGCTTCTAAATAGAGCTGATTCCTGGAGTAGTTATAATGTCTATAGAACCCTATAGGATGAGTAAACCAAATCTAGTTGAGATCAAAATGCAGATAAAAGAGATGTTGGACAAAGGTTACAGTTTTCCTAGTGTGTCTCCCTGGGATGAACTAGCCTTGTTTGTGAGGAATAAGGATGAAACACTTAGGCTGCACATAGACTACAAATAACTCAACAAAATGATAATTAAGAATAAGTTTCCCTTACCAAGAATTGATGACTTATTTGATCAGTTAAGGGGTTCTACAATTTTCTCCAAGATTGACCTAAGGTTTGGATACCATCATGTATGGATTAAGGATGAAGACATGCATAAAAAAACCTTTAGGACAAGGTATGGGCACTATGAATTTGTGGTGGTGCCACTTGGGCTTACCAATGCACCAGCCACCTTCATGTGCTTGATGAATAATGTGATCAAAAAGTTCTTGGATAAATTTGTGTTGGTTTTTATTGATGATATCATAATCTATTCTAAGAGAAAGGATGAGCATGAAGAGTACCTCAATTTAGTGATTCAAGTGTTTTTATATCCCTAAGATTCTCTATTCATGCATACATGGCCTTGGCTCTCTTACTTGCATATTTTTCCAAAGCACTGATGAGGAGCTCTTCTTAAAAAACCATTTTCTAGAGCATGTGCGCGCCTTGCATGACTAAATACCGCATACATACACTTGTTGCATGCTAGAGATCCTGCGTACATATGCTCGATGCACACTAAACAACCTACGTATGCTTGCAAAAGTTGCAAAAATTAAAAAGTTGTAAGGAATTCAGTGAAATTCACAAGCTATTGGAGGTTTCCCAACCAATTCACCTGCTATAGCCCATCACCCAACCAAATAATCATCCTTTTTTCATATAAAAGGAGGTTTTGGGGTCTCATGTCACATCCAAGCATAAGAACAATGAAACTCTACCCAATTCCACTTCCCTTCCTTGCCCAATATTTTGCTACCTTTTGTGAGATATTGCCTCAACATTCCCTCATCTGCCCCTTCTTCTTCCATTCAATCCATTCCCTTCCCTTGAGGTGATCAAAAGATTGAGAGAATAGGCCTATTGAAGGTGCACTTGGAGCATTGTAGAGAGGATCTCAGACAAGGTTTGTGTAACGGTGGCCGAAACGGATTGTAAGTTTCAGTATTTGTTTAATGAATAAAAGAATCTCTTTTTTATGTCCCAATTAATGATGTTTTGTGTATTTTATTTGATTTATACATATAATTTGATATCTAACCCTAACTCATGAATAGAAATAGCATGCTTGTAGTCCTTGTTTGCCTATTTTTGGATGCAGGTTAGCCTTGGGAGGAGACTTGCAGTCTTTGGAACTACAGAGCTTGAGGAGACCATCACCAGACGTGGGATAAAAAATACAGTTACCGATATTCTCTCTTATTGTTTTCTTTTTATTTTGTTTTGGTATGTTTGGGGTAGAGTAGAAACTAGATTGAATTTTAAATGTTCATTCTCTTTGTCTATATCTTAAACCCTGGTATAGTTAAAGGGGGGATTTTCCCACTAGCAGAACTGGTGACCATACTGGGGATCTCTCAAGGGTTTTTTAGGGGGTTTTTGGGTTGATTGATTGGTTTTTTATTTCCTTTCGAGTTTCAGTCAAATTTGTTGAGTCTGTCAAGGGGTTCTAGTCACCTCCAAGGTGCATACTAGTTGTCCCTACCTGGTAAGTTTTCCTTGTCTTTTTATTTTTGAAACTACTAAGAGGTGTATGCACCCTGTTTTGGGTCAGCCCGCATACATACGCACTCTGCACAGTAAACAACCCACATACATACGCAGGCTGCTATTGTAACAATCCACGTCTCTGTTTCATGAAATTATTTTTTTAAAAGAGGGAGTTTGCCTCCTTCCTGATAGAAGCTCACACTTCTCAGGGATTTCTTAAATCAGCCAGAGTCTATGTCTGTGGCCATAGCTTGGGTATAGGTTCCAATCTACTCGTTTCCTTAGTTTTCTTGTGTTTTCCCTAAAACGTTTTGAGAAAGTTTTCGAGTCTTAGATCTGCTTTTTGGTTTCTTGGTTGAATCCTTGTGATCCAGAGTGGGCTGAGGGTCTTTTCTAGTCTTGTTTCAATTTTTATTTTTGTCCTTTTTTACTTGCTTTGAAAAAACAAATAGTTTACTTCAATTTTTTCTCTCTAAAGTGGTTCAAAAAATAATAATATCATTTTCTTGCATTTAGTTTGGTAAAGTAGTTAAAGTTGTTATTTTCAAAAGGAAAAGAGTCTTTATTTTCAAGTTCTTCTTGATTTCGTTAAACATTAGTTTGTAGTCAAGCGAAAGCAAGTTTTAGGATTTCTTTATTTACAAGATCTTGAAATATCATTTAGAAAAGTTGAATTTACAAAGGGTCGTTTACAAGCTTTTCTTTTCACTTTGAAGCAATTTTTATTGCAAGTGCTTTAAATATCTCTTCCTTTTTCATCTCTTCATAACACCATTAGTTTCACTACCATACCTTTTGATTAAATCAAGCCTTAAAAATAAATCCTAATATAAAATACATTAGACTTTTCTGTTTGTAGGGTTCACAAACTAGTTTAGGGTTTTAGGGCCTTGAATTAGGTTTGAAGAGGAAACTCTTCAAGGCCACTTTAAATCAAACATTGGAGTTTCAGTTAGGGAGTGATTTATATCCAACGTTATAAGAGTTATCCTAGACCCCCCTCTAACAAAGGGGATAAACACAAGGTCACATGAGGAAAGGCAGTGGAGATAATCCCTCCAAAGTTGGACTGAATGCTGTGGGAATTGTATATTGAGGGTCTTTCTCGGGAACAATATCGACTGCATTTGGCTATGGATCTTCGTGGACCTAGAAACTATTTGATATCCTATGTTTTGTTTTGTACCACTTTCTTCCAATACCCTTGAAGGCCTTCAGACTTCTTGTCCTGCTCTTTACGATCTGCCCGACTGTCGACTGTACCCACCTGGTAACTGACTGTGAGATGGAAACCTAGTTGCCCATATTTTACGGACTTAAACAAGTGACTATGGGGGTATATGATGGTACCTAGGATGGATTTCATATTTCGATTCGTAGAGTATACCCAGAGGGTGCTTCCGTGTTCAAGTTGCACTTACACCGGTTAGTTTCTTTAGTGTCGATTGGCATAACTATCCTTCCCACTAGACAGTCGACTACTTGATTTATCTTTAGGAAAAAATTTAGTGTGTGCTTTGTGTTCTACGCTAGTCAAGCCTTACTGTGTCATTTGATCATTACAAAAAGAAGAATATCAACAACTTTTACCTTCATGAAGGCTTCATGCCCTATCATTGGTTACTTTGGAGCCACCTTCGCCACCATTGAGGTGAAGAGTTGACCAAGAAGGGTCATTCGAAGTGACTGGGACACAGGAAACTGTGCTCAAGCCTGCTCCGTGAGGAGACTTTCTAAATCCAGAGGAACCTACCATTTCTAACCTTGAGGCAAAATGTCTCAGGCTAGATAACCCTCTTATTACTGACTTGTCAGTGTTGATCTTGATTTAGATTGTCCCTCCCGAGGTGAAATCCTTTGAGTGCCAGCTAGTCCTATGAGCGTCAATGGAAGCGAATGCTTCTACTTCATCTGGGAGTCCTAATACTCCCATTACGACTACTAATTCAGGGGGCATCCTACCTCCTCTCCCACCTTCACTAGTCAGGACCATAGTGATCTTGACTCCCTCAACTTCGGGCAATGATATGATACCTTTATCGGCTTCGACCATTGTTTCATTTACTCCGAGTGTGATAGGACCTCCCTTTTCATATGGGATGCCCGACTTTGATACCAACTCGTTTCTTACTTATTCTACCTTACATACCACGGGTCTGGGGACCGAGAGCTCAAACACTCTCATGCAAGTGTCAACCAGGGGCACTTCTTTCCCTTTTAATGTTATCCCTTATGGTGGGGGTCATATACCTCCTCCATCCCCTTCACTCGGTGGTTATTTTCAATAGCCAATTAGACCAAATGATAATTTTAGCTTGTTTGGTGGAGGCAGTTTAGGACCTTCATCTTATACAACACTGGTGGGATCTATGCCGTTCTCTTTGTTTGGTGCGTTTGGGAAAAATAATTTTTCTGCGACTTTTGTCTTGGCTAGGTGCAACCCCAGTTTTGGTCAACAGAACTTGATGCAAGGTACTATTCCTTCACAAGGAGTGACGACTGGAGTTTTCTCCACACAGGGTCTTTGGAATCCTTGTCAGGGATCATTTCCCTCGCAATGGATGCCAGTTGGGGGAAACCCCTTCCATACTCAATGGAACCCCAAGTAGGGCTCTGTACCCATGACCATCGGATCGACTGGGGGCATCCCCTTCGAAGTTTTTTGGAACACAATGCAGGGGGAAATCCGCGCTCAAGCTGTGTCATCAAATTTCGGGAGTCATTCGATGATAACCCAACAGACGTAGTTTCCCTATGCTGGTCAAGGCCATGGTTTTTACCAAAACCCTGGCCAACAGTCCAAATTTTCTTGGAAACCTGGTGCCAATCAAACTCCAGGACCCTCTTTTCTTGTAGATAGTTCACAATCGAAAATACCATTTCTGGAAACGTTACATCTGCGAGACTTTTCAAGATTACTGAACAACCCAATTTTTCACGATCCGCATTGGCCCCCCATGCTGACTAAGTTTCCTTCGGATATTTCAAAATTTGAAGGCAAGTATGGTGATGATCCAGGTGATCATGTGACGAATTTTCATTTGTGGTGCTTGTCAAACTCGCTGAAGGATGACTCTGTCCAATTGTGCCTTTTTCATTGAACTCTTATAACGAGTGCTGCTAAATGGTATATTGAGCTCGATCGCTCAAGGTATTCTTACTTCAATGACTTGGCAATGGTATTCTTAAACCATTTCCAGTTACCTGTGAGATACGATGTCAGAACTGAATTGCTATCTAACTTTAAGCAAACCAAGGTCGACCACATCTCTGATCATATCTGAGAATGGCGGCATAGAAAGAGCTTAATTAAGGTCAAGGTCCCTCCTTATTTATTTCTTGAGTGGTTCATGAAGTCTTTGGTGCCTTGCGTATCCAAGGATGTAGTGACTTCCGGAGTGTTTTCAGAAGAGGAGGCGATAATGAGAGCCCGCCGAATTGAACTGATCTACTCTCAATCTAGCATGCTCTGCAAGATATTGCTAGATGCGCCATAGTATAATATCGATAATTCCAAGCAAAAGTATGGACCCCATGTTGATGGTTGGGCTCAGCACAAAGCAAGTCCATGGACTTGTTGTCAAATCAATTGCAACAATTTCTGATACAATAGAATGTGTCCAGCCAGACTCTGAGTTCAACTGTTCCCCCTACCTAGACGTTGGATGTACACAACATGAAGTCGACGAATCCAAAGGCCAACTAGCAACCCGAAGGAAAGAAGAAACAATAGAATATGAAGGGTAAAGGGGATAAAAAGGCTACCAATAATGCTGGCAGGGGAAAAACGAAGAATAAGAAGTCAAAGTATCTATGCAATATTTGCACGGAAGACCACCCGACCCATCTGTGCCCTTGGATTGTAGAAGCTCAAAAGCTATTAGTGCAACAACATTCTATTGTGCTGACGAACCATTTTCCACAAGGGAAAAACATGGCTCATCCTTCTGCATCCATGAGCCCGGTAGGGGGCAGGCAGGAACCCCCCACACATACCAATAATAACTCGACCGCAAATATTTACAAGATGAATGTCGAAGCTCATTTAATGACCAAGGCCCGAGACTACAGATTGTTGGAATCTACCGAGAAGGAAAAGGAAGCCACTAACACACCGGTTCCTTTCCAAATTGAGAAGGCAATGGGAGAAACAATGACTCACATTCCAAAAGGTGTGTTTAAGAAGGCTTCTCATAATCCAAACGTGATGGATTCCTAGAACTACTCCATTGTAGAGGATATGGCACAGACCCCTTACACAATGTCTTCTTTGGAAGTCCTCCAGAGTTGAACCTCGTAGAGAAAATCTTTGTTGTCCACCTTGAGAGAGGCATGTTGATGAATAAAATCGCAATGAGGAATTTCATTTGCAAAGTATTTCTAAAGCCCTATTATTTAAACTATGCTAATAATAAATACCAGTAGGTGGGACCCCCTTGTAGAATGGAGGCTCAAAGATAGTCATATAACACATTTTATGTTGTTGTTTTGATGCTGCTTACATGGTCCTATATGATTGACAATGCAGTCATGGTTTAATTTTGGATATAGTAACAGGTGGATGATGCATTTTATGGGATGTTTCTGTAATTCAAAGCATTATTTTTAAGTTATGATTGACATATATTTACAGTTGTTATGTTTAATCATGCCACAAATCACCATGATTTATTACCTAGCCACACATACATAAGAAATATGTTAGTAATGACAGAACCAAAAAAAATAAAAGAAACTTATGGAAAAAATCCTAAAAGAAAGGATCTATGTTTAATCTATGTTAGAAGTTATGTGAAAATGGAAATGTAAAACATGTTAGTGTTAGTCCTAACTATTAAATGGTTGGTTAGTGGCTATGCGATTTTCATTTGAGTTATTTTGGGTGCATATGATATGGAAGTGCATATGGTATGGCATGAAAACTTGGCAAAGGTTAATGTGAATGTTTTGGGTGGCACATTGGGCAAGGAATATGGTCATAGATTTCAATGGTTTGTAAATTGATTACATGGTTTAAATGATATGATGAGCGTTGGATGTCTTGTAATTCATAATTGAATAGGATAGGATATGGAAGCGACGTGCAGTAAATGCACGCCACTCCATACTCCGCCCCCATCAAGCCGTCACCCTAGTACGATTATTTGTTGCATTTGGGTCTGTTTGTGGTTAAGCTCTGCATTTCAGGCTTGGGAAGAAAATGCTCAACCAGCTCGCCCTTTTAAGATCTCGTTTACAAGTATGGTTCTTTTTCACCCCATCCACGAATTACACTCTATGTATGAAAAAATAATGGCTCAGTAATTCTTGGGTTTGTGTTTTCCTGAGAATTTCAACTGTGTAAATGTGTGGTTTTTCTCTCTGGAACGACTGTGTAATTGTTCAGATTGCAAGCAAAAGAATTGGTATTTGTTTGGGTTGTGCATTCACTAGTTTCTCTGTTGGTTAAAATTGTGGTGGGTCTCTATGGATATTAAGTGAATTGGTTTTATAACACTTTGTGTTTTAATGGTGGAGGGTTTCACTCTGTATATTCTTGCATGTTGGTTCTTCAAAGTCATGAGGGTAACCCTATCCAGTCACATTCAGACTGCTAGCTAGTCACTGTGTAATTTTTGTACCAGAGTCATGGTCGTGGGCTCAATGTCTTGGCACCAAATTATCTCAGGAATCGGTCTTAGGGTGGCCATAATTTTTTTATATATGTTGTGTGGTTGTGGGGTGATATAAGTGATGCCTCGAGTTATGCATCCTCAATGATGTTGTTGTAATATGGTTCGACTCTTAAGGAAATGGCCAGAGGTTATACCTTTGTTTGTTCTTGGTAACTGTCACTGTTCAAGTGGACATTTGTGTCTTCTCTGCAAACATAAACGCACTATGTGCATCAGTTTTCTACCCTACTTGTCATTGTTTCCTCTATGGCTAGCTGTCGTTTTATTTCCTAGACAGGGAGTTATAAGGAAACCCTATGGATTTCTACTATGCTTGTATCGAAAGGGTTTTTCCTGTGGTGGATATGCCTCTGAGGACCTCCAGTTCTCTGTGCTATTGATGACTAAGCACACTCTTGATTGTATCCTTGTATTTGTTGTGATAGAGCTCAATTTTAAAATCCCCAACTGTTCTTTCTCCTCTCAGGCATCTCTTGATTGTCGAAGATTGGTTTATCAAGTGGAATGATTATGAAATGTTTCATTGAGTACCCATCTCGTCTTTCCATGATTAAATTGGTTGAAAGGTTGTGATTGGGAATGAATAATAATATGTAGTCGAGGGTTGTTATCCTCTCATTGTGCTTCCACTCACTGTGTTTTTATAGCGTTGTCTTAATTGCAAAATGTAAACACCTGTGTGTTTCACTAGGCCTGATCAGGGTTATAAATAGTTATGGAAATGGCGATTGTGTGTATTTCATTATGTTCACTGTGTATATATTATGGAATCATCGTACATATTGTAAATAATTGCATCAACAGTGATGAAACTCGGGTTTTATATTCACTTTGGTTTCGTTGCAAAAACTTATTGGTTGATATGATGAAGAGTGTATGTAATTAGGCATGTTTTGGAAGCCTGTTCGATTTAAAAGGGACATGGGCATATGTTTTAATTGGCTGATTGTAAATTGGTATACAATGTATGATATTATTATAAGTAATGCATTATGGGATAGAGGTGGAGAAATGTTGTTTTGTGTTTACTTTAAATTCTAAAAAAAGAAAGGAAAGAAATTAAAAGACCAAGCATTTTCTTAATAGGACTGTTGAATGGAAAGTTGTTTCGATTATGAGTTTGATTACACAAACTGTTCTAATTGAGAAGTTTTGAGGAATTTAAATGTTGTGACAACAAACAATTTGATACACAGTGATTGTTGATATGGTGTTGGTGTATTTTTGGTATTGAGTTTAGTATAGAGTTATGTTGATTGGTTTTATGAAAAATATTCGTTATTTCCCTTCCATTCTCTCACTTTTCCACACATTACAAGTCACCTCACCTTCCCAGATTCACTATTCACTCCCTGTTCTTAAAATTAAATTATAGTTAAATGAAAACTCTATATTATAGAAGTTGAAGGATGGCACATGGATGAGTTATAGTTGATGTGTTTTGTTATTACAATACAGTTGATTGTTTGATTATTTGTTGAGCAGTAATCATGATCTACCCCCCTTCATTTTACCACTTTTCACTCAATACAATCCATCATATATCCCAGAACCCTTATTCACCCCATTCTCATTGACAAGTATTAAACATTTTTTATGGATTGGATTGCATGAGTCTGATGTATTGCTGAGCTAAAATTTGTTTCATTTTTAAAGAGATGTCATGCATGGTTTGTTGAAGAAACTAATTGCTAATGAATAATGCATACATGAATGCTCTTCTTTAGCAGAGGTATCCATGGTCGGGGTAGCAGGGGAAGAGGAAATTGGAACAGGGGCCCTAGAAGGCCAAGGTTTTATATACATTTTGATGTAGACTCACAAGAGTTGAACCAGCTATTCCAAGCTGGTTTTTTCAATTGTTTTGGACAAGGAGTGGTCCAACCTAGGCCATAAAGGCTTCCTTTCCAATACCCACATGTCCCTAGTATCCCAGTTCCCCCTCATGTCTCGTTACAAGTTGAAGTCCCTAAAGATGATGGATGGAAAGAGATTGTGCACCCGACAGTCTCCCAACATCGTGGATGGCCCAATTTATCTCTGCCTTCTCCTCCTCCACCGGTTAACCAAATTGTCCAAAATGCCCTTGCACACTCACTAGTACAATCTTCCCATGCAAGAAAAAGGTTAAAAATGAATTCCACCATGCACCTAATAAAGGAAAAGTTGTTTCTGCCCCCTCCTCTCACTCAAATGACTTTGCCAAATCCATTTCATCCCACATGCATTTGAGATTGCTCTCATGTTATTAGTGAGATCAGGCCTAAAGGCTCCACACAGCCTAAGGAAAATTCATAGAAATCAAAGGGAGACAACAACAACAAGGGAAACATTGCCTCCCAGAGTGGAAAATATGGTTTTTGAGTGTTTGTTTTATTGATTGTTGAGAACAGTTAACTTCTGAAGTTTTTGAACAACACACTATTTTTCGAATATGTTGGATTGTTTTTTTTTTAGATATGGTTTCAAATATCATTGATATTAATTTTCAAATTATGAGAGTGATGATGGGAGCCACAAGGAGGGATGTGTTTGATTGATTAACTAGTTGTGTTTATGTTTGTTAATAAACTAAAGAGAGTCACAAAGGGTCCCACCTACTAGTTATTATTTATTAATGACCCTTATTATTATTTTATTAATTTCCCCCCTAAACTAAAAGTTAGTTGAATTTTAATTAACTTAATTAAAGATGTAGTTTAACTACTTCAACTAATTTTGATTGCTTAAAGACAAAAAGAGGAGGAGGAACAAGAGGAGAATAGAAGGAGAAAGAATACTAAGGTCTTCTCTTGAGTTTTATTGAGATAGTTCAGTTTTCATTCATTCTTTAATTCATTGAAAGCCTAATTCTCTTTTATGACATCAGGGTCCTATTGTAGACAATAAGATTCAATTCTGAATTACATCATTCAGACACTTGTTTTTCAGAGGTGTTGATCTATCTTTGATAGTCTGTGTAGAATTGTTTGTTTGTGAATTACATTTCATGTCTGATAAAGGATATTGGGCAAAGTCGAGTGGGAAGCAATCTGTGGCAAGATGATCTAGTTTTTAAAGTTCAATTTTTTACTTTCTGTTAGAAGTCCTTTTGTATGGTTTTCATCGGGGACATCTAAGTTTGACTTTGGTCCAAACTTCCTCAGGGAATTTTGTAAAGAGAAAGATTCTTTTGATAAATTGGAATGGAATAAGCGATTTCTTTATGTCTCATCTCTGTTAATTATTGACTTGGTATTTTTACTTATGTCTCTACATTTATTTCTGCATCTGTTATATTCAGAAAATTACATAAACATTGAATTTTTCAGCAATCTTTTGTTTATAAAAAAATCAGCCTAAGCCATTGTAACCAATACTTGTGGATTAGGAAACAATTTTCGATGGCTATAAACATAGGGTGATATTCCCGTCTATATTTATTTAGCAAGGTAAGATCTGAAAATGATTGAGAAATATTATTCCATATCTTTTCCTCAACATTTATTTGGCGACCATACTGGGGAGATCTTCCATATCTCTCTGGTTGATTTTTTTTATGCTTGATTATCATCGAATATATCTATTTTTCTGATATCGATTCTTTGACTATTTAATTTCTTGATGACTGTACCTATTGCAAGGAAGCCAAATATTGAGCTCAGTCTTCAAGATCAGACCAACATTGCTTTAAAATTGTTTAACACCATTTTAGACACTGCTAATACTCGGGCTAAGATTAATCATTCATGGGCAGAAATTGAACAAGACATAAGTGCCCAAGAACGTTGGGAAGCTAGGCATAGACAACTTATAAATCATCCATAAATTTATTTTCCTTTAGTATCGATCTTCTTTTCATGTCGTTAGACCCTCGTGTTTCTAGGAGAAGAAGAGTCTTATCACCTGAAATTAATCCTATTGCTGAAATAGGAAGAAGGAACATTGTGTTATCAACCCAAAAAAGTGCTCTAAGGAGAACCTTATCTGATTCATCCAGTTCGTCTTTCTCTCCCTTACCTATTATCCACAATATGGCATCTAGTGGTGGCTCTGGTGGCACTAGAGGTGCTTCTTCATCTCAATATTCATCTTCGTCAGTGATTGGTAGCTTGTATACTTACCAAGTCCCTATCCAATCTACCACAAACCCCACCAAAGTCATTAAAAAGTATGGGATTTTTCAGTTTGAAGAATATGCTACAACCACATTGTGGCATGTTTCCTCTCCTCTTAACCTAGCACCTGCTACTCATTCACTTCCTAAATTCAAAGAGCATCTCCCTAGGTTTTCAGTGAATAACACTGTCACTACGAATGAACATTTGGTGGCATTTTCTAATGCCTGTCACAACACAGGAGCCAATGAAAATGATACCTGCATGTGCTTATTTGTCAATTTCCTTGAAGGGAAGGCTGTGAATGATTTCTTCAATCTCCCTCCTAATATTTTATCTACTTGGGAGGATTTATTCTATTGGTTCAAATCCACCTATGGGAAATCCAAAATCCCAGCCGTGCAGTTACATGAATATAATAACATTACTTATAAGGATGGTGAGAGCATCAAGTCCTTCAACTTATGTTTCACCAAGTTATACAATCAAATCCTAAACTCATTTGACCTCAGAACCAAGCTGCTTTCATGCATTATTATAATTCATTACCTTCCCCCTACCATCATAGGCTTGAAGAAAAGGCCATTGATAACCTCAGTTCCACTTTGCATACTTGTTTAGAGTATGAAGAACAATTTGAAAGAACAGGTCTTCCTCAGTGATAATCATTTAAATAGATAGACATGTCCTCCCTCTTATAGCTTGTACAAGACATGAATAATTGTATGATAGCATATGATGGAAAATAAAATGTCTCCCCTCTTACCTCTAGAGCTTCATCCTCTTTTGCACCCCTCTTTAGAAATCCAAATGAAAATAATTTTCAGCCTAAAGCTATCATGCCTCGTAGTTGGTGTAAATTTTGTGAGAAACCACATGAGGAAAGTACGTGTGAGGTAAATAAGAGTACCAGAGATAAAATCTTGTTTAAGATACCTGAAACTACCATCGATGTCCTAGACTTTGCAGAGCCGAAAGATGTCATGATCATCAATACTAGGAATAAATCCTATGCTCCCAAAAGCAAATATGATCTTCCCCGCAATTCTTCTAGCCCGATATCATCCTCACCAGCTGCTACTTTTTAGGTTCCTAAGGCTCTTGAAAGTCAAGGAACTACCTCCCCCCTTCCCTCTTCCAAATATAATATTCTAAATAAGTTGGCCAACATTAAAGCAGATGCAACCCTTCTGGACATGGTTGTCATCCCTGAACAACAGAAGCATCTAAAACAATTCATGGAAGGAAAATCTTATGTTGTATCCAACCTCTATGAAGAGGTAGATGAAAAGGATTTGTCTGTAAATAAAGTAGGTGTACATAACTTTAGATACCCTATAAAAAATATCCCTTTTTATATTTTTGTAAAGATTATGGATAATATTTCCCATTGTTGCCTCATTGACGGTGGTTCGGGCCCAAGTGTAATGTCAAAGATTATTATGGAAGAGCTAGGCTTGTCTTGTAAAAATGAAAACGCCAGAAGCATGCTCTCTTATAATAGTATACAACAAACGACCATAGCTGAAATCAGGGACGTGACCTTTGTTTTGTGCACACACCCTGAAATAAGGAAAACTCTCAATGTTCAGGTAATCAATATGCCAATAAGTAACTACTCGATTATCTAAGGAATATATTGGAAAGCTTTGACGGGTGGATACCTCTCACTTGATGGGACACACTTATCCATTACTCGGAATGGAAAAAAAATCATAGTCCTTTGAGGGGGAAAGATTTTACCTTACATAGAAAGTGTTCCATATCCTAACGTGAATTATATCGAAGAGGACCTAGGAGTGTATTCCATATTTTCCGAGGAGTATAACACTCCCTTGGAACAAATCGACTTAGATGACGGTATGTGGCATATGTGTTGATTAAGGGTGGTTGTCATTGATGTCAACCCTTGAAGAAAGACCCGTAGCACAAAGTTTTGGGTAATGGACCCAATAGTGTTTGATGTAAATATGACTCATTATTGTTTTGTCATGGTTGATAATAAGTAAATATGTATGAACTCCAAAGTGGTCCCCTTATGGTGAAATCCCTCACGGGAAGACGCTTTGTGGAGTAAGAGAACCCATGCTTAATTATGGAATAATGTGATGAAGGAAAGTGAATTTGTCAGGTAAAATATACTAGATGGATAGTTCTTGTCATGTCATTTCCGGTGGTATGTGGAACGTCACATAATTCCTCACGGTTAGAGAGTCATGGCCATGAGAAGTTGGAGACCCCAGGTTTGGGTAATGGACCCAAGTTTGCTTGATGGATAACGGTATGAGTTATTATATATTTTCAGATAATACTATTCTATATGGATAGTACATGTCATGCCATTTCTGGTGGTATGTAGAACGTCACATAACTCCTCACGGTTTGAGAGTTATGGCCTTACGAAGTTGGAGGACCCTCA
>ML778112.1:1075023-1117865 GCA_009831015.1 Picea engelmannii | reverse complement strand
CCCCCCCCCCCTCTCAGTAATCCAACAATATGCACTTTGATGGTTCATGCTCTAATGAATGAAACTAAGATAGCATTATCTTGTACTCTCCTATGGGAAAAATTCAAAACTCTTCTTATAGGTTAGAGTTTGCTTGCATAAAAAATGGCACTGAATTCAAACCTTTACTATTAGGCATTGAAAATGCCTATAATCTGGGTTTTGGTCACCTTATAGTTTTTGAGGATTTCAAGCCTGTTGTGAACCTTGTACGTAAGATATACTCTCCTAAAAAAAAGTTGATGAAACACTACACCCAAACTGTTTGGGCACTTATCTCGAACCTACTATCTTTCAACATTACTCATGTTAAGAGGGAATTGAACTCAATGGTTGATCAGTTGGTTGTTTTTGCAGCCTCTCCTAATCAACAACTTCTATCTCAAAGACCTGATTATACTTTTCAATCTCTATATCTTCCACACATCCTTGACAATATATAATCATGGCAAGTCTTCCCTAGTGATGAGAGAATATGTGATTTCATTCAAAATAAACCTTATAAGACTATGGAAATTATACCAATGGAAGGTAACAAGATTCTTAAGGGCTTGACTCCTCTAGAAAGTTCATTTTCATCGAGTGATGTAGGAAACAAAGATAAACATAAAGAAGAGGAGTCAAAAAGGAAGGTGGGTGAAACCATTTCCTGGAACATTGGAACACATGAATCCCCAAAGAATGTTAAAATAGGTGCCCAATGTTCTGATGAAGAAAAAATGAAGTTTGCCAGACTGCTTGGTGAATTTCAAGATGTTTTTTCTTGGTCTTATGAGGATCTTCATGGTTTTGATCCCACTCTTATACAACATTCCATTCTTATCACGGAGGGCATAAAACCAGTTAGGAAAAAACAAAGACCTATCAACCCTGTTGTTGTTCCCGAGATTAAACTTAAGGCTCAAAGAATAATGTCAGGCATCAAGAATTTAAAGGAAAGTTTTGAAAGGTTCTTTTTTTTTCCGTTAGTTATATAATAATTAATCCTCAAATGAAATTAATGATAGAACATAATAGAGGTCGTCTTTTGTCGTCTAAGTTGATTTATAAAATCAAATGATGTGGGAGAAACTTACAAAACTGTTAAACAAAATAAGGCATCAATACAAGATGAATCTTACCTTGTTCACAGTAGAAGGAAATAAAGAATGCACCCTTGAAAGTATATAATATACAATAATCCAAGTAGCTCACAGGTCTTGTATCTACTTATAGAAAGTACAGAGGAAAAACGGCTTGCTTATCAAACAACCGATAAGATGTGACTACAGTAGTAGTAGTACTAAATTGAAACCACTCACTTATCAATAAATTACATAAAGAAAAGCTAGAAATATGAGATACAGGAGAAACACATAACTCAAATTGCACAAAGGTTGGAATATCAGTCTGCACTTGTATTAATTCTGACAAAAGGAGAGTTTTCTCTATTACATCTGACAAGAAGCAGCCTGGTGCTGATCTTGAATCTGTGTATTTATACAAAATTTTCCACAACTCAAAACGGTTGGACTTCTTACAATATATAACTATGTCTAAAATGAAATGAAAGGGTGTGAAAACAGATGGGATTTAACTGTCATTTTCTTATGTATTTTCATCTGCTGTGAGAAACGCTTATTCAGAGCGAGAAGGATAATCGAATGGATAACTCTGCATCGTTTGTTAAGAGATGGATAATGGACGTAGGAAAAGTAATCATCCGTGAAAAAATGAAACTGTAATGGAGGTAAATGCAGTAACCTATGTGGAAAGCGTAACAGGCTAGAGGGAAAACAAGATACATGACATGGATGACAGGTGTTGTTCCAGTGTCCTTTTCTGCTTCTCGATATTTTTATGGGGCGTGAGGAGGTGGTTTTTAAGTAAACCTCTTTTCATCCCACAATATGCCTGGTGATTCCATGTAACCTCGAGAGAATATTGCGGCTTAAATTGTGGGACTGCCTCTCGAAATTAAGTCCCATGCAACTCTGCGCCCCGTAATTTCCCTTGATTGTTGATCTAGGTGAGAGAGAGATAAGTCAAGATAAGTCGTCATATCTCACAAAGTATTATAAGTGCCCAAATTTTGAGCTGAGGTCACAACTCTCGGTCACATGTGCAAAACTCTTCGTGCAATCCATGTCCATCGATCTAAGTGGGGGACACCTTTTAGGCGATCTCTGTGTTCGACTAGTTCATCCTCTATGGGAGGCGAGTAGTGTTGTGTAAATAACTCTCAAATATCCGAAGTCCAGCATGACCATTGATCGAAGTGGATACGCGACACCATATCTCTCATTTTGGCGATAACTGCTTTAGAAGAAATCTGAATGTGTGAGGTGAGAATTCTTGAAGTCTCGAAGCCCGGATTCTCGAAGTCCCGAAGCTCGGATTTTCAAAATAAATCTCCACCATTGAACTCAAAGGACACGCGACATGAAATCCCGTGCTTTAGGGATAATTGCTTTGGAAGGTTTGCGAGGTTGTGAAGAGAGGATTCCTGAAGTCCCGAAGCTCGGATTTCTGAAATAAATCTCCATCGTTGAAATCAAAGGACACATGGCGTCATATCTTCCACTTCGGAGATTTAGCGCTCCGGTTATTTTGAATCCCCTTTTTTGTCTATTTACCCCTTTCTCTGCTATATTTGGTCTTTTCGACTAGTTTATCAAAATCTTGAATCAGTTCGACGTTCCACTAAGTTTTGATGGCGCCATTAACCTGCGCGAAACAAAAGAATTATGTAAGTTTTTCACATTGATGAAAAATAAAAAATAATCATTCCAATGATTAACTCTAACCAATCATAAACGTTATTAACAATTTGGCGGTTCATCTTTCAGAGGTTTTGAATGTAAGAGGGTAAAGATATCCCGAAGGCCGAAATCACGGAGAAGTTAATCTTCTACTAATCTTTCTTATGTTTTAATTTATCATGCTTTAAAACTTGAATTAGCCTTAAGAACTTCAACGTTTCGGCGTTCAGGGTTTTCATTGTTTAGACATATTGAAACGGTCGAAGCGCGAAGATCTGAAGTGACCTCATTGATTTACTTCTTTAACAATTTGGCGGCTCCACAAATCCGAAGAGATTAGGATCGTTTGATTAAATAAAAGGATTCATCAACGGAGGACATTACGTGCGCCTTATTCTTATTTAACCAGGAATGAAATGGATTTAAAGTTTGAAAATTATTCTCTAATTCATGATTTGGGAAAGATTGTATTTTCGTTAAAAAGGAAAATAAAACTCAAAAGTTAAGAAATATATGTGTTCCAACATAGGCTCCATCTAGGGAACGCGTCTCTCTGTGAGACGCAAAAGAACAATAGACCAAGTGACTTTATTGGGTAAATGGAGTCATTATTGCATTTCTGTGAAACACATTCAGAAAAGGATCATACTGAGAAAAAGAGTTTCAACTGAAACTTAGAAAACCTTAAAAAACATTGAATCATAACCTTCATTTAGGCTATTTGATATTCCTCTTTCTTAAAACTGTGTTCGGATTTTCTTCAGATAATCAAAGTAAATTTAGTCGAAATATCAATCTTTGATCGATTTCGTTCGCATCAAGGTTAAGTATATGTGTCATATTTTATGGGGATCCCTCGTTGGTTCAGAATGTAAATCTCACTGAAAAAGAATTAGATGTTAGATTATATCATGTAGATACATATGAAAACCACACAGATATCATAGATATTACTTCATTGTCAGCGAGCCTATTCAGTACCCTGATGAAGTTATCTATTTCTCTCATTGAATTTCCTTTCACCACTTCAATTAGTAATTTTTCATTTAAATGCTGAGATGAGGGAAATCATTTAAATGAATTTCCTTTCATCATCTCTTCTTTGGACAAAATGGGGCCAATTGATTTTTTGAGTTTCCTTTCACCATTTTCCTTGGACTAGATGGGGGAAATAATTTAATGAATTTCCTTCCACCATTTGTCTATATTTTAATAAATGAAGGGGGCAATCAATCTGTATGTAACATACAAGGGATGATATATGTTTAAGATATTCAAAGAAAAGTTCTGTAAAAAAATTTCAATATACTCTGAAACTAATTTTCTTCCAATGTTCAATACATCTTCACCTATTAAGGAGATTTTATAAGGGATTTTAAATTTTAGGGATCAACCTTGAGCGAACTAGTCAGTTTAAAACTAGATAAGAGAGCTAAAGTTATTAATATTAGTCTAAACATACTTTCTTTCGGTTAATTTGAAAGGGACGTATAAATTTTCTCCTAACATTCTTTTGAAGACATGTTTCTGAGTTTTCAGAGTTAAGGTGAAGTCTTTTCTCTCTATGAAGACCAAGGAGAGGTATTGAGAATCATAGGAAAATAAAACTTGAGGATGGGCAGGATAAAACAAAACGAGGATTCAAAATGTTCTACTGCAAACAAGGTTATTCCCATACAAGGTCGTTCATTGATTCTCCTATTTTCTTTAAGGTCTATTTATTCTTATTTTCTTTTTTATAAAGTTTATTTCATTTTTTTATTTAAATTTTAATTTTATCAAAACTCAAAGAAGAATTTCAGGATTAGGCTATAATTGTTATATTCCTCTAGTTGTTGATCAAGTGACAATATTCATATGGATGAGACTTCTTTCATGTCTAGTGATATCCCCTTGAAAATTTAGCTTGGGTCAGTAGGGTAGAAGCTCATACCTCAGATTTTTTTCATATTTTCAACCAAGTAAACCAATTATTTATCACCTGTTTTGAGAGAAAGCCAATGTTCTAAAAAGTAAGTGTTGGTTTCTGATACATCCTTATCTCTCAACTATCAACAAGTATTCTGCATAAAAATAAACATGAGAAATGTCAGAAACTTCTGAAGAAACAGAAACGATAGGTGTTACTCTTTTTTTATGTTTCTGTTTTTATGAAATCAACAAACTTGGTCTATTTACAGTGAACATAAAAACTTACCAAAGGAACAAAAAAATTGTGAAATAAAACATAAAACTCAAACTGGTATATACAATGGGGATTTGGAACGTGTTCATTTCATGAAATGCTTTAGGTACCACCCGTTGATAGGGGCATTAAGGATTTTCCCATCGAGGTTTTCTAATAAGAATGAGTTCTTTCCCTCAGAAGCCACGATCTTGAAGGGCCCAAACTAGATGTGATAAAACTTATCGTGCTTTCCTGCGTCTTCTTTTCTAGCATCCCACTTCAAAACTAGGTCACCAGGGAGAAATTCCCTATCTTTATCCTTTTTATCAAACAAGGCTTCCATGTTATCTTGATATTTCTGAAGTTTCTCATCCACTTCAACCCTATTTGTTTGAACTTCAATTAACTGATTTATTCTTCTGGTAACATCATTCGACTCTTCCTTCGCATCTTTCCAAAGCTTCATTACGGGAAGAGAAAGATTTATGGGGAGGAATACATCAGTACCGTACACCATTTGTAAAGGAGACATTCCAATTGATTTCTTAGTGCCGATTTGATTTTCCCATAAAGAGTATTTCAAATGAACATGCCAGGCTTTCTTATTTTCAGTCAACACCTTTTTTATTATGGTGATTAGGCTCTTATTCGATGATTCGACTAATCCATTGCCCTACGGATAGTAGGCTGTAGAATGTCCTAGTACAATATTGTAATTTTGAAAAAAACTAACCATCGTCGTGGATTTGAAATCTTGGGCATTATCAATAACTATCTTCTGAGGACAACCGAATCTCGATAAAATATTTTCTTCTAAGAAATTGATCACCACTGAGTCTGCAGAATTTCATGTTGGAATGGCCTCCACTCATTTAGTGAAATAGTCTATGGTGGTTAAGATCCATTTATGCTGTGCACTTGAATGTGGATTGATTTCTTCGATGAAATCCATACCCCATTGTTGAAACGTAGCTTCTGTTTCGAACGGAATTAAGGGTAAAGCGAAAAGCTTTTTCTTGCATGAGAATAGTTGACAGGAGTTACAAGTTCTGACCTTGGTATTCACATTAGTAAAAAATTGTGGCCAATAGTATCCATATCTTAGGATTTTATAGGTCGTTTCCCTCCAGGTGTGATTTCCTCCACACACCCCTTCATGAAATTCATTTATGACATTATCCATTTCAGATTCTATTAAGCAGCTTAATAAAAAGCCTAGGGGATCCTTCCAATATAGTTGGCTATCTATGATGCAATATTTTACCACGTCTAGCTTCAACGTTCTCTCCTTGGAAGGAGTCATATCACTTGGGCACTGAAGAGTCAGAAGGTATGAAAGTATGTCTCCATGCCAAGCCGAGGAAGAAATTTTTTCTTGGATCTGAGTTGCAGGTGTCTAATCATCAAACTCTTCTATATTTGGAAGCTCTTCATATAATTGTAGATGATTTATCCCAAGTGCCCTAAAATTTGATTCGGATTATAGTTTAGTCAAGCCCTGACCTTTGATAAGTTTGGTCGGTTTTACTTCTAGGTCAAATTCCTGAATTTTGGCTAACCATCAACCTCTTTTCCCATCACTGTCAGGTTGAACCAATATGTCCTAGACATAGTTGGTTGGTACATAGGCAATTACCTTGGAATGAAGCAAATAAGTTCTAAAATATTTGAGGGCTTTGACCATTGCGTATGCCTTTTTTTTCCAGTATATCATACTTTAACTCAACGTCTCTGAGGATTTTACTAAAAAATGATATCGGTTGTTCAAAACCTTCATCTTTCTTCTGTAAGAGAACGACTGCGATAGTATGTTTGGATGCAAATGAAAAGATAAGGAATTATTTGATATAGTCTAGGTTGGCCAACACTGGTGCTTCCCCTATCACTTTCTTTATGCATTCAAAGGATTCTTTAACTCTGGTTGTCCATTTGACCTCACTGTTTTTCTTGAGCATATCTGTAATCAGTTTAATGATTTCAGCAAAGTTTGAAATGAATCTTCTTAAAAATTTATTTTTCCTAAAAACGACTAGATTTCCTTTCTATTCCTAGGAATATTTATTGCATCTATAGCTTCAACCATTTTTGGGTCGATTTTGATTCCTTCTCTAGATACTATGTGGCCCAAGAGTTTACCTTCTTGCATTGTAAAATGGGATTTCTTAGGGTTGAGTGACAAACCGATTTTCGGCATTTCTCGAATGTCTGTTTGAGGTGTACCATGTGCTTTTCATTTGAGTTAGAAAAAATAGTTAAATCATCGAGATTAATAATGAAAAACTTATCTCACTCGCCAACAAAGGTGATGTCCATTGCTCGTTGGAAGGTGGCCCCTATTTTCATAAGGTCGAATGGAATTTTATCGTACATGAATGTTCCCCATGGAGTGGTAAAAGTGGTTTTTTCTTTATCGTCTTCATGGAACACAATTTGATTGTAACCTGAAAAGCCATCAATCATAGGCATTATGTTAGCCCAGACCACTTTTTCTAGAACGTGATCCATTTTAGGGAGTGGATAATTGTCTTTAAGGGATGATCTAGTTAGGTTCCTGAAATCCACGCAAACCCTTATTTCACTGTTCTTCTTCCTTACTGGAACCAAGTTGGCTACCCACTTAAAATACCTGAGTGGAACAATAATATTTGCATCAAGGAAATTTTTTACCTCTCTTTCTATCAAAGGCAAGAGTATAGGATTTATCTGTTTGAGTTTCTACCTAAAAGGTTTTATGCCATGTTTCAAGGGGATTTTGTGTTCGATGAAAGTGGTATAATAATTTTTCAATTCATCGTAAGTCCAATAAAAGACATATTTGTATTGTTTGAGTAACTCATCATATTTACTTTTCATCTTGGGTGGAAGGTATTTAGATATTTTGACCGGTTTAGGAGTTTCCTTAGTGCCTATATTACAATCTTCCACCTCTTCGGGATGAGGTTGTAAGGTAGACTTTAGGGGTATGTCATCCTGATCAAATAATATTTCTAGGGGGATCGGACCTTTAGGGATCTGATTGTTTTTCAGCACCAACATATGATGGTTAGTGATATTATCTTGGAAATTCTAAGGATCTTCACCTTCTTGCATGATCCAAGTAGGGTCAGTCTGATTTTCCTGGTCGATGTGCATTTCAGAATATTCATCGACCATTTCTAGAAATTTCTTGATCTGCTAATCATCTTCAAAGACCTGTCAATGATGAACATTATTTGGTATTGAAGGCATGTGCCTAATCTCTATATGATACTTTAACTTCAGAACAGTAGGATCCATAAAAGTTGCAACCGCTTTGGCTAGAGAATTGGCTTGTTGGCTCTCTATCCTGGGAATATGATGAATCTTAAATGATGAGAATAATTTTTCTATCAAATCCTAGGTGTAGTTTCTATATGATCTTAGCCTTGGATGTTTGTCTTGATACTGCTACCTTATTTGTTTTACAATTAATTCTGCATCACCACAAACTATTAGATTTTCAATTTTCAATTTTCGGGCAGCCTCTAATCCTAAGACGAGATCTTCATACTCGCATATGTTATTTGTATAGTCAATGTACCATTGCAATATATATGAGAAAGGGATAATGAACTCATCTCTGGGTGCCACAAACAACACTCCAACTCCGACTCCTTCCCAGTATGAAGCACCATCAAAAAACATCTTCCAAACTCCTACACTGTTTACATTTTTGTTTTTTTTTTCTATTTTTTCTTTTTGGTTTTCTCCTTCTGTACAACTTTATTCTGTACATTCATCGAAACCATCATAAATTGATAATATACAATTTCCTAAATCCTTATCAGTGACATATACAGGGTAATTATTTGGGTTCTGCAGGTCACTTGTAGTATATGCCAACCTTGTCTCTCTATATAGACGGGTGAAATGTCCACGGAAGATCAGGATCATAGAATACGTCATGTCAAGTTGAAGTGATCCTCCAAGTTTGGTTCCCCAAGACCTGGATAACAGCATTCCATACTTTGCAGGGACATCAACAACAACTATGTCCGTAAGAATGCTCTTTACAGGAATCTGTGCAAGATTAACAACTAAATATTTAATCATACCAAGACATTTAACTTTTCTTGAATCAAAATAATACAGATCATGGTATGTTCTAGTAACCTCGAGACCCAATTTTTCCATAATAACTTTGGGCATTAAGTTTTCGGATGCTCCAGAATCCAACATACAGTTATGTAGTAGGTGATCATGCACAGTCAGCGTAATATAAAAATGAGCGACATAATCTTTGGCATTTTCAATATGAGGATCAAACATTATACTAGGATTATCATCTTCTAAATTAATAACATCTACATGACTTTCAACATCTGAAAAATTATCATCTTGGCAATCTGCTTTTTATACATCAAATTTTTTTCTAGTTCAACCAGAGGTACAGAGATTTAGATTTTATTAATTTCATTTTCCAAATTGAAACTTCCGATCATATTTTCATCTTCTCTGGTTGGGATCTGTGTTTCTTTTTTATCTGGCCTATTAGTCTGTGTTTCTTTTATTTCAATTGTCCTTGTTTTGGTAGCTTGCGTTTCAATTGTTTTTGTTTTGGAAGCTTGTGTTTCAGTGGATGGTTGAACTGCCTCATTCGTTTTACTTATCAACAAGATCTTCTTCGGTGTAGCAGTTGTAGAATTTTTGTCTCTAGGCCTTAAATTATATTTCTGTTGAAGCTCGACCATTATAGAGTCGGTGATTCCTTGATAATCAGGCTCTCCCAGATTATTTATACTTTCCTCATTTCCAAATAGGGGTTCTTGGTCTAAATATCTTTCGTAATCATGTCTGGTTAGGTGAGGTTCTTGGTAGTCACCACTAAGATTGTTTATATATTCATCTAACCCCTCATAGTATTTCATATCATCACTTTTCATGAAGTTTTATGTTTTAAATGGGGCTTTGATTTTTTTATCTTCATTTTTTACTTGTCTCTACTGGATCTGGGGGTTAGGATTCCTTTTGAAATATTTTCTAGTGAATGGATCAGGCTTAGCTTGGTCTAGTTCCATTTTAGAGATTTTGTTGGATAATTCTTTGATTATCTTAGCCATGTCATCCATTTTTTCCTCCATGGATCTCCCAGATCTGGAGGTTCCTACTTGTTCCCTAAAGAGTCTAGTTTCTTTGGTTCCTATATCAACCTTGGATTTTAGTTTACATGATGCTATCATGTTCGACTCAATTTCTATGGTGTCGTCCTTCATTCTCGTGAGGGTAGCAGATCTCCTTTCTCTTAAAAGCAGGGCAAAGTCGGGCTCAAAATCCCCTGTGAAAGTCATTTTAGCTGCGGGTTGAGAAGTTTTAACTTATGTTGGGATATTATGATAAAGTTTGTTAAACATCTATGTGAAATCTAGGACTGACTCGAAATTATTTTTCCTCAGGGCCCCAAACTCTGTCAGATAATATAGGTGATCTTTATTTTCTCCCCATTGTCTCAAGAAAGCGTTTTCTAGTGCGTCATAAGATCCTATAGAACCTACCGAAAGCCCTCAAAGCCAGATTCTTACTTGTCCTTTGAAATTCTTCACTAAAATTCTTGAGTAAACATCTGCATGCTCAATGCCAAGGATATCAACGAATTGGTTGAAATTTTTTATGTGCTCTGTGGTAGTTAAATCTCGTTCTCCTGTGAATTTCAGTAAGTTTTTCATATAATTTTCTGGTAAATCATGAAGGATGGGGAAAAGGAATAAAGGAGCGTATTTGGCCGCCACCTTGGCAAAACATACTAGGGGGTAGAGGTGGTCCTTGACCACCTCCTCCTCCAACATTTCCTCCAACTCCAGTGCCACTTCCAGTGCCACCTCCTCTGACAACATCCATTTGAAGTTGAGGGGATGAACTTTGGGAGTTAAAAAGAGGGTTTTTGTAAAATTCTAGGGACCAAAGAAGTGACCTTTCAACTTCGTCGGAATGTAGTGAAGGAAAAACTAGAAAATGGTCATTATAAGATGTGAAGTCTAGAAGAGGAGGGAATGGAAAATGTGGACTAGCTTCTTTAGAAATACAAGATGTATAGATGGATGAACCAACAAGGGACGTATTGGGGTATGAAGTGCACTTCTGAGGATTTCAGAGAACAAAGACTTTTATTTTGGTTGAGGATGGGGTAGACATAAAAGTACCGAAAACAGGTATAGAAGAGGATCCTTTATTCGGACTGGACTGAGTATCGGAAGGGTTAATCTCAATCTTTCTTTTGGGTTCGCTAGTTGAGACCTCCGTAGAGAGTGTTTGTTTAAAATTTTCTTTGGGAGTCAATCATTCTCCCTGAACCTTAGTATTGACTTGAGTTAATTTGGGTTGGTACTTCTTGCCTGAAGATGAGGTAGTAGACTTGAGGTATCCCTTGGGTTTTAACAACTTTTCGGGATCAGATACAGGCGTAGTCTGTTGATTGTCTGGGTTCTTCCTGATATTCTTTCTACTGAATGCCATTTTATCTATAGTGGAGTCTCCAAGTGAAAGATAAAAATTAGGCTTGTTATTGTATTCAATCTTTGTTCACTATCAAAGAGAGAAACTTACCATGCCGTTCTCCCAGGGAAAAATAACTTTGTTTCTTCGTCCCCGACAACAACGCCAAAAAGTTGTTCTTCCTGAGATTAAACTTAAGGCTCAAAGAATAATGTCAGACATTAGGAATTTAAAGGAAAGTTTTGAAAGGTGATTTTTCTTCCGTTAGTTATATAATAATTAATCCTCAAATGAAATTAATGACAGAACATAACAGAGGTCGTCTGAGTCCTCTGAGTCGATTTATAAAATCAAATGATGTGGGAGAAACTTACAAAACTATTAAACAAAATAAGGCATCAATACAAGATGAATCTTACCTTGTGCACAATAGAAGAAAATAAAGAATGCACCCTTGAAAAGATATAAGATACAATAATCCAAGTAGTTCACATGTCTTGTATCTACTTATAGAAAAATATAGAGGAAACAATTCTTGCTTATTAAACAACCAATAAAATGTGACTACAATAGTATTAGTACTAAATTGCAACCACTCACTTACCAAGAAATGACATAATGAAAAGCTAGAAATATGAGATACAGGAGAAACACATAACTCAAACTGCACAAAGGTTGGAATCTCAGTCTTCACTTGTATTAATTCTCACAAAAGGAGAGTTTTCTCTATTACATCCAGAAAGAAGCATACTGGTGTAGATATTGAATCTGTGTATTTATACAAAATTTTCCACTACTCAAAACGGTTGGACTTCTTACAATATCTAAATATGTCTAAAATGAAACAACAGGGTGTGAAAATGGATGGGACTTAACTGTCTTTTTCTTCTGTCTCTTCACCTGTTGTGAGAAACGCTTATTTAGAACGAGAAGGATAATCAGATGGATAAATATGCATGGTTCGTCAAGAGATGGATAACAGACGTAGGCAAAGTAATCGTCCATGAAAAATGAAATTGTAATGGAGGTAAATGCAGTAACCGATGTGGAAAGCGTAACAAGATGGAGGGTGAACGTGATACATGACATGGATGATAGGTGTTGTTCCAACGTCCTTTTCTTCTTATCAATATTTTTTTGGGCCATGAGGAGGTGGTTTTTAAGTAAACCGCTTTTTATCCTGCAATACGCCTCATGATGCCACATAACCCTGAGAGAAAACCGTGGTTTAAATTACAGGACTGCCTTTGGAAATTAAGTCCCATGCAACTTCATGCCCCTCAATTTCCCTTGACCGTTGATCTAGGTGAGAGAGAGATAAGCCATCAAATCTCGCAAAGTAATATAAGCGCCCAAAGTTTGAGTTGAGGTCACAACTCTCGGTCACATGTGGAGAAATATTTGTGCAATTCCTGTCCGTCAATCTGAGGGAGGGACACCTGTCAGACGATCTCTGTATTCAACTAGTTCATACTCTATGGAGGCAAGCAGTGTTGACTAAAGAACTCCCGACGATATAAATTCCATTGTGACCGTTGATTGAATTAGACACGCGATGCCAGATCTCCCATTTCAACGATAACTGATTCAGAAGAAATCTGAATGTGTGAGGTGAGAATTCTCGAAGTCTCGAAGCTCGGATTACCAAAGTCCCGAAGCCCAAATTTCTGAAATAAATCTCCACCATTGAAATCAAAGGACACGCAACATGATATCTCGTGCTTCGAGGATAGTTGCTTCAAAAGGTTTGCGAGGTTGTGAAGCGAGGATTCCCGAAGTCCCGAAGCCCAGATTTCTGAAATAAATCTCCATCGTTGAAATCAAAGGACACGTGGCATTAGATCTTCCACTTCGGAGATTTAACTCTCTAGTGATTTTGAATCTCCCTTTCTGTCTATTTACCCCTTTCTCTATTACATTTGGTCTTTTCTCCTAGTTCATCAGACTCTCGAATTAGTTCGACATTCCGCTAAGTTCTAATGGCACAATTAACCTGCCTGAAACAGATGAGTTCTGTACGTTTTTCGCATTGATGAAAAATAAAAAATAATCATTCCAATCATTAACTTTAACCAATCATAAATGATATTAAGAATTTGGTGGTTCTACTTTCAGAGAAGAGGGTAGAGATATCCCGAAGGTTGAAATCACGGAGAAGTTAATATTCTGCTAGTCTTTATTATGTTTTAATTTATCATGCTTTAAACCTTGAATTAGCCTAAGAACTTCGACATTCGGGGTTTTCATTGTTTAAACGTATTGAAACGCCCAAAGCGCGAAGCTATGAAGTGACCTAAATGATTTACTTATTTAACAATTTGGCAGCTCCACAACTTCGAAGAGATTAGTATTGTTTGATTAAATAAAAGGCTTCATCAACAATAGACATCATGTGCACCTTATTCTTATTTAACCAGGAATGAAATGGATTTAAAGTTCAAAAGTTATTCTCTAATTCATGATTTGGGAAAGATTGTATTTTCATGAAAGAGGAAAATAAAACTCAAAAGTTCAGAAATATATGTGTTCCAAAACCTGCACTGGAAGCAACTATTCGAAAGGAGTTGGAAAAAATATTGAAGGCTGGGATTATCTTTTCGGTTAAGTATTCAAAATGGGTTTCTAATTTGGTTCCTGTTCAGAAAAAAATTGGTCAAATCAAATTATGCGTAGATTTTTGTGCATTAAATTGGGCTAGAATAAAAGATCACTTTCCTCTCCCTAATATGGAAATTATTTTGCAGCAAGTTGCAGGGTCACAGATGATGTCCTTACTTGACGGTTTCTCTGATTACAATCAAATCAAGGTAAAAAGGGCAGATAAATATAAAACCACCTTTATTACTCGTTGGGGCACTTTTTCTTATGAATGTATGCCTTTTGGATTATCCAATGCAGGTGCCACTTTTCAAAGAGCTATGAAAATAGCTTTTGACGATTTGATCGGAATGATCATTCAAATATATCTTGATGACTTCACTGTGTACTCTAAAAACTGATCAGATCATTTTAGCCATCTTAAAAGAGTTCTCATGCGATACAAAAAAATTGGCATTTCTCTAAATCCTTCTAAGTCTATTTTCGGCGTTACCAAGGGCAAGCTCCTTGGACACATTGTCTCTGATTCATGAATAAGCATTTATCCTGAAAGGATTGCTGCTATCCTAAATATTCTTGCTCCCACTTCCAAGAACGAGGTTCAAGATTTTATGGGGGTTATTATCTTTGTTCGTAGATTTGTTCCTGATTTTGCTGTAATGGTCAAACCGATTCATAATATTCTTAAGCAAGATCATTCCTTCTCTTGGACAGATGATGTCGAAGGTCATTTTGTAGGGATTAAGAAAGCAATTAGCTCCGCACCGGTTTTGGCAAAGATGGATTTTGAGAAAGAATTTATGATATATACTAATTCCACAGAGGAAGCAATTTATGTTATCCTCATGGAAGGTGATGACCAAGGTAACGAAAAACCAATTTATTACATGAGTCAAAGATTGTTTAATGATGAATTTAAATATTCTTTTATTGAAAAACATGTTTTCTCTCTTGTTAAAGGTATTGAAAATTTTTTCCACTTCATCTTAGGTAAGAATATATTGGTAAAAGTCCCTTTACCTGCTGTCAAGTTTTTTCTCTCACATAATTATCTTTCAGGGAAGCTTGCACATTGGCTTTTCAAGATTCAGGAGTTGATTTAACTATCGTGACTTCTACCACCATCAAGGGACGTGACTTATCCCTTCACTTAACTCAGCATGTTGAAACTAGTGAAGAAATTGATGAACGCTATAGTTTTTATCAACATTGATAATCAAATCCTTCCTATGTTTGAACATCCTTGGTATAAGAATTTGGTTTACTATTTGCAAAACCAAAGATGTCTAGATAACTTAGACACTCATCAAAGAAGAAGGCTCCATATTGAATATGATAGATACATCATTATAGGAGACTTGTTGTTTAGAAGATCTGATAATGGTATGTTGCTTCGCTATGTAAAACATGAGGAAGAACAAAAAATGTTGCAAGAAACTCATGGTTCTTCAAATTATGTTATTCACGTAGAAGGTCATTTTTATGCTAAAACCATTGGTTTTAAGATTATTAGAAAATGATACTATTGGCCTTCAATCTTTTGTGACTCTTATGTTTTTTTGAGATCTTATGACAAGTGCCATAAATTTGCTGGGAAAGAACGCCTTTGAGCAATGCCATTACAACCTATCCTCCTAGACTTTCCTTTTTCAAAGTGGGGATTGGATTTTTTTGGTTCTATTAATCCTCCGTCTTCAACAGGACAAGTCTCTATTTTGACATTCACAGACTATTTTACAAAATGGTTTGAAGTTGTTGCTCTTAAACATTCGACAGATGATCAGGTGATTTCTTTCCTTGAAAATAACATCTTTTCCAGATTTGGTCTTCCTTTGGAAATTATTATAGACAATGGTCTCACTTTTATTTCTTCTAAGATGACCCAATTTTTAGCCAAGTTGGGAGTTAAACATTTCACCTCATCAACTTATTACCCCTAAGTAAATGGGTAGGCCGAGTCTACGAACAAGAATCTGGTGAGAATCGTGAAAAGGCTCATCGAAGATAAGCCTCGTCAATGGCACACTCTCCTCACTTATGCACTTTGGGAAGATTGAACCACAACCAAGGTGAGCACTGTTTTCACTCCTTTCCAACTTGTTTATGGTCAAGAACCCATTCTGCCTACTGAGATGGAAATTTCCTCCTTAAGGTTAATGCTACAGATCGAAGAATTAAATTCTTCTGTTGTTTTACAAAGGATGAATGCACTCTTGGCTTTAGAGGAGCAAAGAACATTTTCATTGGGTAATATTAAAAGGATACAAAAAATTGTTAAGAAGTATTTCAACAAGAGTGTCAAAACTGTCAAATTTAAGGTCAATGAGAAAGTACTGTTGTGGGATTCATCTCATGATGATAGGGGAAGACACTCAAAGTTTCAAAAATTATGGTTGGGTCCTTTTAAGATCACTTTTTTCATGGGAGCAAACTCTTATATTCTAAAGGATTTACAAGAGTGATTGTTTTCCTACAACACTAACAGTTCTCACTTAAAACACTACATGGAACCAACTTGAAGAGTTTAACGCTGCTTGGATTGTTCTGTATATTAGTAGTTCAGTTTTGCTTTCATTTTAGTAGTTTCATTTCTGCTATTTCAATTCTTCTTTTAAAATAAGTTTCAATTGTTCTTTTATTTTAGTAGTTTTCCTTCCGCTGTTTGGATTTCTGTCATTCCATTTATGTTGTTTTCAATTTTGCAGTTTCATTTCTATTATGACATTTCTTGCTTTTGTTATTTTGATTTCAATTTTTGGTTAAGAATAAAATGTTGGATTAGTTCTGCCACAACGACACTCCTGCAAAGTATTGTTAGTCAATAACAATCAATCTTACTCAGTTGTTATGATGTTCCCCCTAAAGGCATCATTGAATTTGTTATCTACTTTCACTGTTTTCTTATGAGATAGTTGGTTACTTCCCGCTTCTGCTTTCCATTTCTTCATCCATTTTGAGATTCAAAGAGCAAGTCTAGAAAATTTTTCTCCTTGAAGTCAAGAGAAAATTCTGGTTGAATGATTATGCTTATAGGGATAAACCCCCCCATACTTAACACTTTCCATGAGTTATTCCCAAATTCCCGACCATTTTTCCATTAAATACGCTCATTTCCCCCTATTGCATAGTCATTCTGATTTATATCTTCTTGATCTGATGTTACTTGGTCTGTGAAACTAGACATTCAGAGTTCTTAATCTGTTGGAAACAGATTTCCCTGTGGAGTCTCTAGTTTGTTGACGATTAAAATCACAACGAGGAACTTCTCCCGCAAAGTATTGTTAAAGCCCTATTATTTAAACTATGCTAATAATAAATACTAGTAGGTGGGATCCCCTTGTAGAATGGAGGCTCAGAGATAGTCATATCACACATTTTTTGTTGTTGTTTCGATGTTTCTTACAGGGTCCTATATGGTTGACAATGCAGTCATGGTTTCATTTTGGATATAGTAACAGGTGGATGATGCATTTTATGGGTTGTTTATGGAATTCAAAGCATTATTGTTATGTTATGATTAACATATATTTACAGTTTTTATGTTTAATCATGCAACAAATCACCATGATTTATTACCTAGCCACACATACACAAGAAATATGTTATTAATGACATAACCAAAAGAAAGAAAAGAAACTTATGGAAAAAATCCTAAAAGAAAGGATCTATGTTTAAGCTATGTTAGAAGTTATGTGAAAATGGAAATGAAAAAAATGTTAGTGTTAGTCCTAACTATTAAATGGTTGGTTAGTGGCTATGTGATTTTCATTTGAGTTATTTTGGGTGCATATGATATGGAAATGCATATGGTATGGCTTGAAAACTTGGCAAAGGTTAACATGAATGTATTGGGTGGCGCATTGGGCAAGGAATATGGTTGCATATTTCAATGGTTTGGAAATTGATTACATGGTTTAAATGATATGATGAGTATTGGATGTATTGTACTTCGGAATTGAATAGGATAGGAGATGGAAGAAACATGCAGTAAATGCACATCACTCCATACTCCCCCCCATAAGGTCGTCACCCTAGTATATTTCTTTGTTGCATTTAGGTTTGTTGGTGGTTAAGCTTCACATTCCAGGCTTAGGAAGAAAATGCTCGACCATCTCGTTCTTTTAATCTCCCAGTTACAGGTATGCTTCTTTTTCACCCCATCCATGAATTACGATCTGTGTATGAAAAAACAATGGCTCAATAATGCTTGGGTTTGTGTTTTCATGAGAATTGCAACTGTGTAAATGCGTGTTTTTTTCTCTCTAGAATGACTGTGTAATTGTTCGAATTGCAAGCAAAATAATTGGTTTTTGTTTGGGTTGTGCATTCGCTGGTTGCTCTGTTGGTTAAAATCGTGGTGGGTCTCTGTGGATATTAAGTGAATTGGTTATATAACGCTCTTTGTTTTAATGGTGGAGCGTTTCACTCTGCATATTCTTGCTTGTTGCTTCCTCACAGTCATGAGGGTAACCCTGTCTAGTTGCATTCAGACTGCTAGTCGGTCATTGTGTGATTTTTATACTGGAGTCATGGTCGTGGGCTCAGTGACTTGGCACCAAAGTATCTCAGGAATCGGTCTTAGGGTGGCGATAATGTCGATATATATGTTGTGTGGTTGTGGGGTGATATAAGTGATGCATCAGGTTATGCATCCTCACTGTTGTTGTTGTCAAATGGTTAGGCTCTTAAGGAAATGGACATAGGTTATACCTCTGTGTCTTCTTGGTAACCATCACTATTCAAGTGGACATCCGTGTCTCCTTTGAAAACATCAACACACTATGTGCATCAATTTTCTACCCTACCCTTCATTGTTTCCTCTATGGCTAACTGTTGTTTTATTGCCTAGACCAAGAGTTATAAGGAAACCCTATGGATTTCTACTATGCTTGTATTGAAAGGGTTTTTTCATGTGGTGGATATGCCTCTGAGGACCTCCATTTCTCTATGTTATTGATGACTAAGCACACTCTTGATTGTCTCCTTGTATTTTCTGTGACAGAGCTCGATTTTAAAATCCCCAACTGTTCTTTCTCCTGTCAAGCATCTCTTGGTTGTCAAAGATTGGTTTATCAAGTGGAATGATTATGAAAGTTTTCGTCGAGTACCCATCTCGTCTTTCCATGATTAAATTGGTTGAAAGGTTGTCATTGGGAATGAATACTAATATGCAGTTGAGAGTTGTTATCTTGTCGTTATGTTTCCACTCACTATGTTTTTACAACATTGTCTTAATTACAAAATGTAAACACCTCTATGTTTCACTAGGACCAATCAGGGTTATAGATAGTCATGGAAATGGTGACTGTGTGTATTTCATTATATTAAATGTGTATATATTATGGAATCATCATGCATATTGTAAATAATTGCATCAATAGTGATGAATCTCTGGTTTTATATTCATTGTGGTTTCGTTGCAAAAACTTATTGGTTAATATGATGAAGAGTGTATGGAATTGGGCATGTTCTGGAAGTTTGTTCAATTTGAAAGGGAACTGGGCATATGATTTAATTGGCCTATTGTAAATTGGTAGACAGTGTATGATATTTTTATAAGTAATGCATTATGGGATATAGGTGGATCAATGTTGTTGTGTGTTTACTTTAAATTATAAAAAAAGAAAGGAAATAAATTAAAAGACCAAGCATTTTCTTAATAGGACTGTTGAATCGAAAGTTGTTTCGATTATGAGTTTGATTGCATAAACTGTTCTAATTGAGAAATTTTGAGGAATTTAAATGTTGTGACAGTAAACAGTTTGATACACAGTGATTGTTAATATGGTGTTGGTATTTTTTTGGTATTGAGTTTAGTACAAGGTTATGTTACTTGATTGGTTTTGTGAACAATATTTGTTATTTCCCTGCCATTCTCTGACTTTTCCGCACATTACAAGTCCCCTCACCTTCCCATATTCACTATTCACTCCCTATTCTTAAAATTAAATTATAATTAAATGAAAACTTTGTATTATAGCAGTTGAAAGGATGGCACAGGGATGCATTATAGTTGATGTGTTTTGTTATTACAATACAATTGATTGTCTGATGATTTGTTGATAAGTAATCATGATCTACCCCCCTTCATTTTACCACTTTTCGCTCAATACAATCCCTCATATATCCCATAACCCTTATTCACCCCCTGCTCATTGACAAGTATTAAATGATTTTTATGGATTGGATTGCATGAGTATGATGTATTGCTAAGCCAAACATTGTTTCATATTTAAAGAGATGCCATGTATGGTTTATTGAAGAAACTAGTTGCTAATGAATAAATCATATAGGAATGAGCTTCTTCAGCATAGGTAGCCATGGACAGGGTAACAGGGGAAGAGGAAATTGGAATAGGGGCTCTAGAAGGCCAAGTTTTTATGTACATTTTGATGCAGACTCACAAGAGTTGAACCAGCTATTCCAAGCTGGATTTTTCAACTGGATTGAATAAGGAGTGGTCCAACCTAGGCCAGAAGGGCCTCCTTTCCAAGCCCCACATGTCCCTTGTATCCCAATTCCCCCTCATGTCTCGTTACAACATGGAGTCCCTGAAAATGATGGATGGAAAGAGATTGTCCACCCGACAGTCTCCCAACATCATGGATGGCCCAATTTGTCTCTGCCTACTCCTCCTCCACTGGTTAAAAAAATTGTCCAAAATTCCCTTGCACACTCACCAGTACAGTCTTCCCATGCAAGAAAGAGGTTAAAAACCAAATCCCACCATGCACCTGATAATGGAAAAGTTGTTGTTTCCCCCTCCTCTCCCTCAAATGACTATGCCAAATCCGTTTCATCTCGCATGCATTTGAGAGATGATTTCTCTCATATTATCGGTGAGATCAGGCCTAAAGGCTCCAAATAGCCTAAGGAAAAGTTAGAGAAATCAAAGGGAGACAACAACAATACTGAAAAAATTGCCTCCCAGAGTGGCAAATATGGTTTTTGAGTTTTTTTTTTTATTGATTGTTGAGAACATTTGACTTCTAAAGTTTTTGGACAACACACTATTTTTTGGATATGTTGGATATTATTTTTTTTTGGATATGGTTTCAAATATCATTGATATTAATTTTCAAATTATGAGAGTGATGATGGGAGCCACAAGGATAAAGGATATTAATTATAGTTTGTGTAGACTTGTATGTTTGTGAATTAAATTTCACAACTGATATAGGATATTGTGCAGAGTCAAGTGGGAAACACTCTGTGGCAAGTTGATCCATCTTTTAAAGTTTAGTTTTTTACTTTCTGTTAGAATTCCTTTTGTATGGTTTTCATTGGGTACATCTAAGTTTGACTTTGGTCCAAACTTCCTTAGGGAATTTTGTAAAGAGAATGATTCTTTTGATAAATTGGAATGGAATAAGCAATTATTTTATGTCTCATCTATGTTAATTATTGACTTGGTATTTTTACTTCTGTCTCTACATTTATTTCTGCATCTTTTTTATTCAGAAAATTACATAAACATTATTTTTTCAGCAATCTTTCATTTATAAAAAAATCAGCCTAAGCTATTGTAAGCAATACTTGTGGAGTAGGAAACAATTTTTGATGGCTATAAACATAGGGTGATATTACCATCTATCTTGATTTAGCCAAGTAAGATTTGAAAATTCTTGAGTAAGATTATTCCATATCTTTTCCTCAACACGACAGAGACTTACAACACATAAGCGATCATTTTTTATCCAGCCGACTATTATTGGATAAATCCGCAGGTGCGGACACTAACCGATCTCCCTAGATCTTCCTGGATCTAGAACAAAGCAAGACAGAATATGACTCTTTCCCTAGATTTTGACCATCGAATTAAATAGGAGGCAAGATCAAATGACATACCTTATTATCTCTTCCTATGGTCTTTGTTGCTCCTGCTTCGCTGCAGCGCTCTCGTGCAGTCAAGACCAAGACAACATAAACCAACCAAAGTGAAGAAATCACATTATATTCAAAAGTTAATCTATGTATATGATCAAGGAATTATACAATAAAGTGGAAATCGCTTTATGGGAAAGGGACATATTACTGTATCATATTGATGGAAAGTAAAGATTAAAACCCGAGCCTTGATGTCGCAAACTTCCTTTCGATGGCCCTTAGCTCCGACACACACACTTTCTCACTTGCATGAAGAAGATCAAAAACCTTATGATATCCTTGCCGGAGTTTACTAGCCTGATGTTCAAGCTTCAATCCTTCACACAATTCTTTCACTATTCCTCCAATGAATCTTGCTTAACTTTGCTTAACCTTTTCCATGAGAATTCCCTAAATATATAGGAGAGAATGAATTAGTTACTTGGATAAGAATGATCCCAAAATATCAGGGAATCCAGTACTAGGATAACCATTCGAATGCCATCTCATCCTTCTAGAAGATTCCCTTCTAGAAGCATCGAGAATTCATCTTTTTCCTTGCTTTAGAAAGAGTTCGCACCCTAGTAGTTCAACACAGTGCGAACTTCTCACACCCTGGCTTAAGGCAGCCTGTGAGAATCATGCATTCGCGTAGGCAAATATACTAGTAGCCTGCGAACAGTCTTCAAAAATGAGTTTTCTGGAAGAGATGAAAATAACTTTTTCTCAAGAGAAAGTTCTTATGAAGAGCCTAAGTACACCATCATCAATACATCATCATGATGACCAAAATCATGGGTAACAGAATGCCCCCCAAAGTATGAGGTTTGAAATAGTGACATCCGATAGACTTTGTAAGATGCATGTGTGTGTCAAGAACCAGGAGCACACCTAATCGAAAACCTGCGAACAACCAAGCATCTGCAGAATATCATATATATCAATTCTGAGGTAGGCATTCCCATACTCAGATCATATATGGATAACATTGTAGACCTGGGTCATGGCCACCAATCATACACTGTGGATCCATGTCGTCAAAATATAGCATAGCCACCTGGAATACACTATGTATCTATGCAAAAAATGTCAAATCAAGATGACATAGCCATGAGACATGCACATTGGATCTATGTGTCGCAAATTATACATACTCCATCGCAACCTGGATCACAAGATGATATCCAGGGTCTTCAATCTTTTCGCCCAAAGTACGAATCTAACCATGTGATTACATGTGTTGAAGTCGAACATGGTATAAACCACTTGATTACCAGTCACTGATGAAGCTATTAACAAGTGCGAGGAAAATCACCATTGATGTCAATGACTCCCAAGGTAGCATAGTACAATCCATCAAGTGTGAATAAATGAGTTGCAGTCAAACATCTGATGAAATCTTTCGATCAGGGGTCAATGATGTAAACCCACTGTTGAAAGAGAGGAAACCTGCCATTGAGGCATGCAAGCTCCAAAGTACCAAATAATTTCTAAGTCTTGATTCCGGATAATGAGATGGAGTCGATGGAACAAAACTTGTCACAGGAGGGCCTTGATGTATCCCTCATCAATGACACGAAATGAGTAATAGATTTTGAAGGTGAAACAGAGTATGATGTGAATTGGACTAGACAAAGGAAAGGCTGACACAGAGAGAATGGATAACTGCAGATGGCCGACTCGATATAGGTTTCAGATGGACTTCTCTTGAACATATGAATGACATGACCAATGATTTGGCAACATTGACTCAAAGATGATACAGGGAATGACCTTGTAAACAATCGAATGAGAGACAAATGGATTTCCCAAACCGGATTCAAATGATGAATAGGGGGTGTCATGTTCAAGAGCGACACTTACTGCCAATCAATATGATGATGAAAACATATCCCTTTCCCAAATTTTCCCCCACCATTTCTGGCGAGTACCTCTTTATTTTTACGCAAGATTGAGGAGGATAACATATGCTTGTTTATGTAAGCTCATCCTTCAGACGAGTCCCTCGGAGTATATTTAACGAACCCTAAGAAGGAGTGGTTCGGTCCCATCACGGGTCTGTCAATGTTTGTTTAACGAGTCCAGAGATAGAAAACTCGAAGGTTTTTCAAGATTTATAGAGTTTGGAAAAACACTTAAAAGAGAACTCTCTCAGTTCCTTTTTCGTAAAATAGTCTGAATGAGACCAAAAAAGAGAGAAATCATCACTCACCAGATGCTTACTTCAAATACTTTATCGAGCGTGAAAATAGCAAGGTCGCTCGGTGATCTTTTCATGTTTAGAGAGTCTAGAAAGAGCTTAAAGAGGACTCCAGGGGGGTTCCTTTTTCGTATAACTTTGTTGAGCCCAAAAAAGTGATAAAAGTATGCTCAATCACATTTTCATGTATTTACGAGCGCAAGAACGGACAAAAACGACGCTCGAGATTTTATGTAAAAACCATAAAAAACAATCAAAAACACACGATAACAAAGAAAAACATGTCCATATCCCCGTATTCGATCATCAAAATCATCACGCCTGCAAGAGTTACACTCAACATGACATTAGGGATTAGGGTTTAGTCGATAAATAATCATAAAAACCCAAAATGATATAGTAAAAGTAAATAAAATGAGTAAATACTCTTTTTTACCACACCATTTTACATTTCCACTATTGAGCTCAAAAAACCACTCTTTTACCCTCCAAGTTCGGCATCAGATTGCAGGAGCTACGAGAGACCATTCAGCGATACATCTACGATATTTAGGTAGGCTCTTCGTCCTTAACACTTTCATGGTTTAAATTTGTAATTTCATTGGTTAAATTTCCATTTTCAAGTTGGTTTTATAGGCCCTATATGCGCGCTACCATTCTCACAAGCAGGCTATACGGGGCCTGCAAGAATGATGCATTCTCGCAGCTGAGCCTTAAGCCACCTTCAAGGTTCTCGCACTGTGCACACATGGCACCTGCGAGAACTGCAAATCCCAATTTTTTTATATAATTTTTACCCAATGAAAAAGATCTAAAGCATGAAAAAAGTTATTAATCCTCTTATTGTGTTCCTTGTGCAGATAATTGGCCATCAACATGGTGCTTGAGTGGCGTGAAAGGGAACATGAAGAGGACAATGCAATGGCCGAAAATCATCCACCTACCATAGCTTCTTTGAGAGACTGTGGGCTCTTGAAGTACTTTCGCATCCCGGGCATGAGGGCCCAAGTCAGACTATTAGAGTACCTGGTGCGCATGTGGGACCCAGATCAATAGGTGTTTCGTGTGGGGGTCCACACACTGTCCTTAGACATTGAGGATATTTACTTTTTGACCGGTTTGTCACGACGGGGGTACTATGTGAGCCTGACAGATAGTAGAGGTGGTGGGCTAAATATGAGTGATTACTGCACTTTACACTGCGTTCCCAAGGCTGAGAGAAAGAAAGGAAAAGTAGCGATTTTGGGGGTACGAGATTTGACCCTTCGTACTATCCTTTTTACTATAGCTTGGATGGCTGGGAATTCTGCTCCTCACATGGAATTACATAGCTACTTCCAGTATGCTATTGAGTGTACTGAGCCTCGAGTGTTCAACTGGGTAGATGTTGTACTCCGCAGTATAAAAAAGCAATTGACCAAATGTAGGTGAGGTGACCTGAAGCAATTCGGGTATGGATCTTTGCTTGTATCCTTCTTCCTTGAGCGGGTCCCATTACTGAGGCTACAGGTGGAGTGGAATTTACTGACTCCCAGGGATATGCGGATGTTGAGATGGTGTCGGCTCATGGCCCGGCACGTAGAAGGATCGATCATTAGATACGATGATACTTTCTTTGACTGGCTTCAACCACAGATGTTGATGGTTGATGACTACGCTTATGCTGGGCTAGATTTTCGAGGAGATCCAGATTGGGTATTACCAGAAGATGCTCAGTGGGGGGACCTTGGTAAGAAGTACACACATTTTCTCTTTTTAAATGTTTTTGATTTTTTTTTATCATATTCAAATGTTTTTGTTTTATATGTTTGTCCAAAAACTAATAAAAAATCGTTTGTTGATAACACAGATGTTGGACCTTACAGAACTCCCGACACTTCTCCCATCCAGCGATGATGAGAGGTAGCGGCAGCACCATAGTATGCTGAGGATTATCAAGTGGTGGAACATAATCTAGAGGGCCTGACTGTAGACATTCCAGACATGACTCTGGAAGAGGTTCCACGACGCGATCAACGTCATACTGTAGGGGTATCCGTATCTATGAGTCGAATGCTCCGTAGGGTTGCTAGGGCAGTCATGTGTTACCGTGAACGTCATCCATGACATCACTTTGTAGAAGCTATGAGCTTCAAATTTTGACATTTTGGTCTTCGGACAATTTTTTTGTAAAAAACGCTTTTATGTCGTTATATATACAAACAACTTCTACCGGTTTACTTTATATTGTGTGAATTTCGATGTGTTTGATTTATAAATGATTCAAATGTCTGTCTAATACATAATTATCCAATGCATCTGTTAATGTATTTAGACATCTAGGAATATGTTGATATTCAATGTGATCAAAATAACGTTCCAAGAGGCGAATTCACAAATACACCCGTAACAAAGTAGGACTTTGAATAGAGTAGATATTACTTAACTGTAGTACAATCAACTGCGAATCAAGTCGCACAACCAAATGATGAATTCTGAGCGAGATAGCATCAACCAATAATTCAATGACGACACTATACTCTGCAATGTTGTTGGTTGCACGACCAAGGCATACACCTCGTAAAGAGACAAGTTCATTTGTTGGGGTATAGATTGCCCACGCAGCGGAAGCAAGGTTCCGAGTACTACGGCTAGCACCATCAGCGAAGCCAATATAGGGTAGCGAAGACTCCGACATCTGGAAATCAAACACACCATCACATAAGGGCAGAGACCAGATAACGACAAAATAAATCTATAGTAACACACACAAAGTATGATACATTAAAATATAAGTACTTGTGCACAGATGATTTATGCATAGTACTTCTTAAAGTACAACCCATTCCTGGGTTCACTCAAAGGGATACCATCATAATCAACCAACTCATACGCTCCTTTGTCCAAAACTCGACGAACAATATAAGGGCCTCGCCAAATGGGTTCGAATTTTCTAGCTCCTAACACATCTTGATCTTGTTCATAGAGAAGAACAAGATCACCTTTGAAGAAAACGCGAGGCTTGACATGCTTGTCGTATTGGGCCTTGACACGTTTTTTCTGGGTTTCTATTACCAGAGTGGTGTCACATCGAGTTTCTTCTAATCGCATAAGATACAATAGATGTTCTTCTTCAGCAGAAGTGTTGGGTAGGAGTTCAACAGCTAGCTTCAGAGAGGGTATCTCGCATTCTATAGGAAGAATGGCTTCCACACCATAGACTAACAGAAAAGGCGTAAACCCAGTAGCGGACTTGACAGATGTCCGGTGTGCCCACAATGCCGAAAACAACATTCTGTGCCAACTTGTTTTATGAATTCCTATCATCCGTCGAAGCATAGTTATGAGAATTTTGTTGATAGCTTCGACCTGGCCATTAGCTTGTGTATAGTAGAGCGTTGAGTTATCATGGCGAAGACCCAACTTTTCTGTAAGTTCAGACATCATAAAATTCCTAAAGTGGCTACCGTGATCAGTGACGATAGCTTGGGGAACACCAAAATGAGCTATTCCATGATTAAAAAGAAACAAGGCTGCAGTCTTTCCAGTATTGTCGAATGTCGGCATCGCCTCAGCCCATTTCGTAAAGTAATCAACGGCTACAATGATGTAACCATTCCCCCCAGTCGAGTGAGGGTGACATGTCATGAAATCGATACCCCATTTCGCAAAAGGACCAACTGAGACCACAGGATGAAGAGGAGCAGGATGTGACCGAATTTTTGGGGTGTCTTCCATGACGGACATGATCATCTCGTCAGTGGGAAAAATAACATGAAAAGGATCGGGAGACAACTCATCAAGAGAAGAGGTAGAAAGTCTTGCCGATTCAATGGCTTGATAGGCAGATTCAACTGGACTTAACAGCATTGCGTCGCCAAAACAAAAATGATCTCCAAGGTCAGGGACTATCCAAGGGTCAAAAGACGCAGGAAGTTCATGAAGCATGGTGGAAATCATGTTGATAGAAGCAACTGACGGGCATGGAACATCAGGCGTAGGAATGGGGAAAGTACCCATTAATGAGGAGTCCTTTAAAAGTCCGACACCGACGTTCTCATAACCCGGCGGGGTTTTAGCAATAAACAGTATGTTGCCAGTACGGGTATCAAAATTGAAGAAGGAAAGTTGGTCAATGGTAACAACCTTTCCTTGATGAGGGAAATGTACTACACGAAAAAGGGTTGACACAACGGCACGCATGGAATCGATCCAGCTGTGGCCAAGCAGAAGATTATAATCAAGGGGAGTGTTGAAGACTTCCACTTCAACTTGGACCGTTTTACCTTCTAACGTGATAGGAAACGAAGGGAGAACACCATAAGGCTTAAAACCAGAGCCATTGAAGGCTTTAAGAGTGCTCTGGGATTCATTCAAAGGAGGAGAGCCAATGGATTTCCAACAAGCAAGAGACATAACACACGTCGAGGCACCCTCATTGATAACAGTTCGACAAATGTTTTTTTCAGAAACAACCACTTGGATTTGGAACACGATTTGAGGGGGTAACCTTGGAATGTGATCATCCAAGTCAAAGACTATTAAATTCATATTGGTCAGGTCAATTCCACCTATATCTTTCAACAGTACCTTCCGTTGTGCAGGGCAAGATTGAAGGACTTCAAGGGCTGACATCGTTGAAGGTGCCTATGCTAGATCTTCAACAATGGTGTAGTTCTGGGCCACACGAGCATGAGGATTCAAAGCCGATTTTCGAATGAAACCCTTAGGGGGGGGTCGTAGAACTATGTCGAGGCTCGGTTGTTCGAGATGAAGAGGACCATTGGTAGATGGAGTCACTGGAGAGGGTTGTACCAAAGCAGGAGGTAAATCATCAACCTTCTCCTTAGATGGAGTATAATATTTGGCTCTAGTCATGAGTGCAATGTTGTTTTTCTTAGAATCACCAGTACACATCAAAACATATGATGTAGTAGAAGAGGATGGTTGGTCATGGATGACCAACTAAGCCTGTTGTTGAGACAGGAAGGGTTGGGACAAGACAACTGGTGCAGGGGGTTTTGGGGCTCTCTGAAGGAACTTAGTGACCTCGGCATGTCGTGAACAATTCTTCGTGTAGTGATAATCACCACAAATAAGACAAGGGTATCGTAGTTTGTTCTTATCCTGGTCATCAACAGGAGTAGTTTTAGGTTTCTCTGCTTGAGAATTATTTTTTCCCTCCTTATTCTTGCCTCTCCCCTTTTTAGATTTATTTTTACTGGCTGGGGTAGATTGAACAACATTTACCTCAGAAGTTTTGCCAGTAGGAGTGGTAGGAGATGGAGCATTTTGAACATTAGAAGAAGTAGACTTAGCATTTGTGCTTGAAATAGAATGGGATTGGGCTTGGGCAGTACCAAGCACACCGTCAGCCGCATGCGAGGCAGCTGGAGTAGTTGAAGTGCTGGAAGCATGAGGACGAGGTAATTCAGGTAGTAAATCATAAAGTGTTCCCATTTGTGAATAAACGAGGTCAATATACTGAGAACGACTTATAGCCTGCTCTTCCGTGACAACGCCACCCATGGCAATGTCCTTACCGATTTTTTTCACAAATGATTTTGTAAACCATTATGCCAGTAACTGATCAGGGAGCTTAAGTTTAATGAGACGTCGTCTCCTTCGCCACTCATGGATGTGATCAGATATATGAGTGCCTTTAGTCTGTTTGAAGGAAGTCAAAATCTCAGTCCCGGTATCATAACGAATCGGTAACTGGTAATGTGTAAGGAAAGCCATAGCTAGGGTGTTGAAATGAGAAAAGAAACCTCGTGGCAATTCGATATACCACTTCGCAGCAGAACCGGTAAGGGTTCGTTGAAAAAGATGTAAATGAATAGAGTCATCCATCAACGAGTTGGATGAACACCATAGGTGAAAAGTCATAACTTGATTGTTTGGGTCCTCTCCCACTTTACCGTCAAATTTAGGAATTTTCGAAGGAAGCTTGGCTGGCATAGTAGGCCATTGGGGAGGGTGACGAATAGGATCATTTAAAATCCTAGACAAATCTGGCAAATCCAAAGTAGCTAGAAAAGGTAACTGTCGATTCACCTGCAGGTACTGGTGGCTTTGGGGTGGAAGCCCTATAGGAAAACCAATAGGAGCATAAGCAATTTGCGCATAATGAGAAGACCTAGGAAGATTCAGTGGTGGTTGGAGAGGATAGTAACTCGAGGGATTGTAACCATGAGTGGGGACATGAGTTTGTGCATTCGTACCCCAAATAGGATTGGGTATATATGGATATGGTTGGCCTATAGTAGGGACAGGCAACTGCTGCCCCCCAGTCGTTTGAGGAGGATTTGGTATCATTTGATTCCAATACTGGGCCAAAGAGGGAGGTATATTTTGTCCAAAAGGTGGGGTTGGTCCCCCTATCGTAGATGGAGTTCCAACCGGATGTTGTGTCGCAACCAAAGGTTGTGTAGTAATTGGAAAGTGTCCAGTAAGAGGAAGTGGAATCATACCACCTTGTCCACCAACGGGAATCTGCAAGTTTGGTGTAATGGATAGGATAGTGCCACTAGGATTAGGATTGCCAGAAGGAAATTGAGGGAGATTCAGAATAAAACCGGGAATAGGGTGCCCAGGAAAAGAAGGACCACTAGGAGAACTGGATGGGGTTTGCGGAGGTGTTGGAATAGAAGCATTCAACGCATGGTATCCGGGTGGTAGTGTCGGAGTGACATTGGGCGTTCGCTATGTATTTATAGGAGGAAGACCAACTACAGTGAACCCAGTTGGGACACTCGTAGTATCTGCAGGATGGGCCATTTCGACAGGGACAGGAAAGTGATAAGTAGTAGTCAATGGTATAGTCTATAGGTTAGAGATTTCAGAAATCACAGGTAGATTAATCTCAGAAATCACAGGAGAACCTGGACCAAAAAGATCTCGTCAGAAAACACCTGTAGACCAAAAAGGATCTTGGCCTTCTATGCTGGGGAAAAGGCCCAACGGGTGATCCAGAAGATGTAACAACTAATTCTCTGGAATAATTCAGTCGCATAAATGGTCGCTCAGAACCAGGGTGAAGTCTAAAATCCTCTCGAGTATTGGTAATTCAAAAAGGTTCTAGAGAGTTAGTTCATTCCACTTGTGGTGTGTTGATGACTGTACCTTCACTTTTCCGAGGAGAACCCTCAGGTGTACATGTAGGCAAGGGTTGAAAACCGTCCAGATGCTCTGGATATAAACCCCGTATTCTATGTGAATGACATGAGGGATCTATTGTAAATGAGTGACAAACTTCGCGAAGAAAATCTTATGGTCAACTTTGAGAAACAAACAACATGCGCTAGTAAACAAAAGCTAGGAAGCAACACCAGGCAAACAAGACCTTCTAATTGCGAAGCCACTAGTTGGTGATGAAATCCAACGTCACAACAATGAGATGAGAAGGGGCGGTGCTAGGGTGGAAAATTTATGTTGAAAACCTACTTAACAGACTTATACCTTGGTGAAAGCTCCCACACATAATTGTGGGTATACCCTCCAAGGAGCCCGAGTGAGTTTGGTCAACGTCAATTCCAGGTACCGTGAAGACTTTCCCCTCCACAGTCACCTTGGGTAAGAACTTAGAAATATAGGCCACTAAGGTCACCACCAACAACAATAAATCCTGAGGGAACAGTCGATAGTCCGATCCACACGCAAGGGCAGGGTATCTAGCCCGCAATCAACTCAAAAGGCTTCCACTCATCATTGTGGGTATACCTCCGAGTGATCCCTGTAATACGTGCAATCTCTACACTGATATCAACAAAGCAGGGTGAGTAACTCTGCTAATATCAATGCGACCTAGTGTTTGACCCTTGTGTGAGAAGGGCTTCCCAGGACAAGATGTTTCAAATGGAATTTATCACTCCCTAACACAAGATGCTATTGTGTGTTTTTTTCTTTTGAAGAGTGTATGTCTCTTCCTACTCCAAAGCGCTAGCCTAGATAAATGTTGGTGTAATAGAGCCCTAGAAAAGAGTTACTAGATAAATTGTATGATTACTCAATGTTATTAAGAGCTGTTGTTTACTCAAATGAAACAGAGGTGAAACTTATGTTGTATGACTCTGACCCAATAATGCAAGGATGAGAATGAAATGTATCACTTTTCTTTCAATGAATCCTATGTATGGGAGAGAGAAATTTTTCCAGATCAACCTTGAACTACAATGCAAAATTTCCTGTAAAATGCAAATGCCAACAATCATTTATCAAATGACAATTCTCTATAATATGTCTTTTTCAAATACTTCAACAATCTCAATAATTTGATTTTCAATGTTTTCTAAAACGAAAAGAATTTTTTGAAAGAAAAACTTTTTGTTCACTTTTCAAAAAGGACCCACACTATGATAGCAAGAGTAATGAAAATCAAAATCCAAATGAACAAGAAATGACAAACTCAATCAACTCTTTCAATGAAAGCAAAAATAAAGAGCAAACCAAAGTAGTCACTTCAATTGCAAAAGAAAATGATCTTTCAAACCAATAAGAAAATGAGAAAAACTAAGCACTCAACTTTCAACCAATCATTGGTTCTTAACTAATCGAACACACTCAAAATATGAAGTTAGAGAGAATGGTTTCACCAATAAAAGTCAAGAAACGAAAGTCAAGACACAAATGACAAGAAAATCCTTGGAAACCTAAGACTGTTCATGCACACAAACAAAGACAAGAAAGATATCAATCAGTGGTCCAAGAAACTCATAAGAGGCAATCAAACTAATCTGGGCAGTTGGAAATACCAAAACTCAAATCCAAAATTTTGAAAAATTGTGTTCGCAGGCAGTAAGTATTACACAGTGCGAGAATCATTGATTCTCATAGGTGACCCTTGAGCAGAGTGCGAGAACCTCACACTGAAACCTAAATGTAGGGTGCGAACCCTACCAATTCTCGCAGGTTGCAATGAAGTACAGTGCGAGAATTCCTGAACATAATAAAAAATTTGAAAAATGAAGAAAAAATGAAAAAGGCCTCTGGACCCAGAGGGTCTATCAGGATATCCTGAAGACTTAGAGATTGATAGGACATGAGAAAAGTGAAACTAGAGAAAATGGCCACAAAAAAATATCAAAGGCCACAAAGAAAATGGGATTGATCCCTAGCGGAGTCGTCAATTTTGTTATTGGATAAATCCGTAGGTGCGGACACTAACCGATCTCCCTAGATCCACCTGGATCTAGAACAAAGCAAGATAGAATATGACTCTTTCCCTAGATTTTGACCATTGAATTAAATAGGAGGCAATATCAAATGACATACCTTATTATCGCTTTCTATGGTCTTTGTTCCTCCTTCTTTGCTCCAGTGCTCTCATGAAGTCAAGACCAAGACAACATAAACCAACCAAAGTGAAGAATGAACAATATATTCAACAGTTAATCTATGTATATGATCAAGGAATTATACAATAAAGTGGAAATAACTTTATGGGAAAGGAACATATTACTGTATCATATTGATGGAAAGTAAATATTACAACCTGAGCCTTGATGTCGCAAACTTCCTTTCGATGGCCCTTGCCTCCGACACACACACTTGCTCACTTGCATGAAGAAGATCAAAACCCTTATGATATCCTTGCTGGAGTTTCCTAGCCTGTTGTTCAAGCTTCAATCCTTCACACAATTCTTTCACTAATCCTCCAATGAATCTTGCTTAATATTGCTTAACCTTTTCCATGAGAATTCCCTCAATATATAGGAGAGAATGAATTAGTTACTTGGATAAGAATGATCCCAAAATATCAGGGAATCTAGTACTAGGATAACGATTCGAATGCCATCTCATCCTTCTAGAAGATTCCCTTCTAGAAGCATCGAGAATTCATCTTTTTCCTTGCTTTAGAAAGAGTTCGCACCCTAGCAGTTCAACACAGTGCGAACTTCTCTCACCCTAGCTTAAGGCATCTTGTGAGAATCATGCATTCTTGCAGGCAAATATACTAGTAGCTTGTGAACAGTCTTCAAAAATGAGTTTTCTGGAAGAGATGGAAATAACTTTTTCTCAGGAGAAAGTTCTTAAGAAGAGCCTAAGTACACCATCATCAATACATCATCATGATGACCAAAATTATGGGTAACAGAATGCCCCCCAAAGTATGAGTTTGGAAACAGTGACAGCTGATAGACTTTGTAAGCTGCATGTGTGTGTCGAGAACTAGGAGAACACCTAATCGGAAACCTGCGAACAACCAAGCATATGCAGAATATCATATATATCAATTCTGAGGTAGGCATTCCCATACTCAGATCATAGACGGATAACATTGTATACTTGGGTCATGGCCACCAATCATACACTGTGGATCCATGTCATCAAAATATAGCATAGCCACTTGGAATACACTATGGATCTATGCAAAAAATGTCAAATCAAGACGACATAGCCACGAGACATACACAGTGGATCTATGTGTCACAAATTATACATACTCCATCGCAACCTGGATCACAAAGATGATATCTAAGGTCTTCAATCTCTTCGCCCAAAGTACGAATCTAACCATGTGATTACATGTGTTGAATTTGAACGTGGTAGAAACCACTTGATTACCAGTCACTGATGAAATCGTTAACAAGTGCGAGGGAAATCACCATTGATGTCAATGAATCCCAGGGTACCATAGTACAATCCATCGAGTGTGAATAAATGAGTTGAAGTCGAACATCCGACGAAATATTTCGATCAGGGGTCAATGATGTAAACCCACTGTCGAAAGCGAGGAAACCTACCATTGAGGCATGAAAGATCCAAGGTACCAAATAATTTCTAAGTCTTGATTCCGGATAATGAGATGGAGTCGATGGAACAAAACTCATCACAGGATGGCCTTGATGTATCCCCCATCAATGACACAAAATGAGTAATAGATTTTGAAGGTGAAACAGAGTATGATGTGAATTGGACTGGACACAGGGAAGGATGACACAGAGAGAATGGATAACTGCAGATGGCCGACTTGATATAGGTTTCATATGGACTTCTCTTGAACATATGAATGACACGACCAATGATTTGGCAGCATTGACTCAAAGATGACACATGGAATGACCTTGTAAACAATCGAATGAGAGACAAATGGATTTCCCAAATCGGCTTCAAATTATGAATAGGGGGTGTCATGTTCAAGAGCGACACTTACTTCCAATCAATACGATGATGAAAACATATACCTTTCCCAAATTTGTATTTCTCACATGCACGAGGGTCAGATTGTGAGCATTGACCATTTGTATTTCTCTCGTCCTGACCCGTCATCGGGGGCTTCCACGGTCCTGATGATTGATAATCCGTAGCCTGGAACTGTCAACTTAGGTGTTGGTTTGTTTCCATCCTTGATGAGAACTTTTGATTACCCGCTGCCTTCTAGTGATGTGAGGCTTATATCGTCAGTTCCCGACCAGCCGAGGGTGAAATTTTACAAGTGTCATCATTTTGAACGAGTTACTTTAACGATCCATGGAATTTACCTTCCCCATCAATATCGATGGAAGGGATAGAGCATTGTGGCATGGCCATTCCCTTATCCAAAGTTGAGGTTGCGTACAACATTGTCCAACAAACTTCGACCAACCCCAATATGATTCCTGCACAGGAGTTAGATCCAGTTCTCAAGCCTATTTGGGCTCAAGATTCTCTTTCCACTCAAGATCCTTTGCACTTAGTATTTCCCTATGATGAGGTGATTCTCGAGGAAATGAATGGTCCTAATAGACCTTGGGATGATCTACATCACAAATCTTACTTCCTTCTCGAGTCAAGGAGAATAGAGGTGGGAGAATTTGTTTCGACTACGAATGGAGATAATTCTTTTCCTATCAATCCTCTGGCTATGCATGGAGTTTATGCCAAGGGTAATATGGCAAGCATTTCTACAATGATTCCAATTGATATCTCCAAAACCCCTAGTGTTGTGGAGAATGTTTTCGTCGAAGCCGATTTCTCCCCCAAAGAGATTAGAACTTACACTGAGTTATTCAAATAATTCCACAATGATTTTTCCTGGTCTTACGAGGAAATGCTAGGAATTGACCCACAAGTTTTAGAGCATGAAATTATGACTTATCCTGATGCCAAACCAGTCTGATAGAATCTTCATCTGGTAAATCCTTGAAAAGAAGCAACAATCAAGGAAAAAGTAGAAAAACTTCTCAAAGCCGATTTTATCTACCCTGTACAGTTGAAGGAATGGGTGTCAAACCTGGTTCCGGTTAACAAGAAACATGGCATGATTCGCTTGTGTATGGAATTTCGTGACTTGAATAAGTCATGTCTGAAAGACAATTTTCCTACCCCGTTCATCGATCAGATCGTCGATGAATGGACAGGCTGTGAGGTATTCTTTTTCATGGATGGTTTCTCAGGATATAATCAGATTCAAATCAATCCTGAGAATCCATATAAAACAACTTTTCTTTGTCCTTGGGGAACATTTGCATATCGTAAAATGCCTTTTGACATGAATAATGTTGGAGCTACCTTTCAGTGGGCCATGTCATTTTCTTTTCATGACCTTAGACACATAGTCGAGGCGTACCTTGATGATCTAGCATCACACTCTCGCAAGAGATTTGATCATCCCTCCCATCTTCGACTAATCTTTGAGCGATGTCGCTACTATCGGATTCGCTTGAATCCTAACAAGTGCAGTTTTTGCATGATGTCAGGTCATATCTTAGGTTTTATCGTATCAATCCTAATATATCAAGTTCAATCCTCTCAAATTTGAGGTGATAGTTCAATTTCCTCCCTCGTGCACGATACCCTAGCTTTAGAGTTTACAGGGGAAAGTGAATTTTCTTCGGCATTTTGTCGTGAATTATGCTGAGATCACTAAAGGGTTTATGCATCTCTTGAAAAAAGGGGTCCCATTCTATTGGGATGAATTTTCTCAATGCTCCTTTGAAGCGTTGAAATGTGCCCTGACATCTGCCCCTCTGCTCCAACCTCTTGATTATAACAGAGATTTCTTGTTGTATTTGGCTGTTGCGGAGTTGACCATCGACATGTTATTGGTTAAAGAAGACGATCTTCTCAAAGAGAACATTATATATTATCTTAGCTGAGGTCTGGTTGGATCGAAACTCACCTATTCTCATGTTGAGAAACTTTCTTTGTGAGTCGTTCATGTTTTCCAACATTTCTATCACTACATGTTTCTCTGCAAGACAACTGTCATTATCATCGTAAAACCTTTATAATACTTTTTAACATGATGGGTTATTGTAATAAATATTAGTAGATGGATAGTCATATTACAAGAGTTTGACTTGGATTTTGTTTCTGCAAAATCCAAAAAGTCATTGGTCTTTGTCGAACTCATTTCGAAACTTCCGGTCGAGTCTAGTGATATCATGCCCAAAGAATTGCCTATTAAGGGATATATTTTTCTAATTTCATCTTCGGACCCTTGGTATAATGGAGATATACTTGTGTATCTCCATAATTTAAAGTGCCCCGCTTCTACTTCCCATGATGAGTGTTGATGAATTCAACATCAAGAGAGAAACTATCTTATACTCGATGACATTTTGTAACATCGAGGCGTGGATTGCATTCTTTGGCGATGCCTTATCCATGAAGAAGCATAGATCGTTTTGAATGATTGTCACGCAGGAGAATATGGAGATCATTTGTCTGGGTTGGAAGCAACCTAAAAGATTCTACGTGTAAGTTATTTCTAGCCCTTGTTAATCAAGGATTACATTGAGGTCGTCAAGAAGTGCCACCTATGCTAGATCTTCTATCAGAATATGTGGGCGCATCCTGCTCCTATGTTTCCTATCATTTTTGTTGGTCTTTTCACCAAGTGGGGGATTGACTTTACTACATGTTACCTGACCTCATCTAGGGGGAATCATTATATCATCGTATAAGTGTACTACTTCACAAAGTGGGTTGAATCTATGCCAACATTTAGTAATGATGGTGAAACTGTGGCTCTTTTCATCTTTAATCAGATAGTAGCAAGGTTCGGTATCCCAAAGGATATTGTCACTGACCATGGCAGTCACTTCCAAAACAAAATGATGACTGAGTTAACTTCAAAGCTCCTGCAAGTGAATGGTCAAGTTGAAGCTGTGAATAAGTCTCTCAAGAAAACATTTCAGCGGATGATCAATTATTCTAAGTAAAATTGGCATTTGATGTTATATTCATCATTGTGGGCCTACCGAACATCTATGAATACTGCCACCAGTTTTTCACCTTTTCAATTCGTATATGGGCTGGAAGGAGTATTGCCTATTGAGTGTCAGATTCCTTCTTTAAAGTTGGTAGTGGAATTACTTCCAGAAACTTCACTGCTTGAGGAACACCTTCTATATCTAGAGCATCTCGATGAGCAACATCATGATTCATCCTTAGCCAATGAGGCTCATAAGAAACAAGGCAAGTGTCAGTACGATTGGTCCATTAGCCCTCAGATTTTCTTTGAAGGCGATCTTGTCCAGGTCTATGATCAATACAAAGATCTTCTAGGGGTAGGCAAGTTCAAACCCATGTGGTTCAGACTGTTCATTGTGAAAGAGGTCTTGAATAAGGGAGCTTACCATCTCGTTTGTTTTGAAGGAAATTCCTTGGCAGATCCTATAAATGGGATCTACCTCAAGAAGTACTACTCTTAGGTTGGTCACCTGGGTGACTTCTTTTATATATGTATAGCTTCTTATACATTTTTTGTCTTTTTTGTTTTGTGGATGTGTAATTATTTATGTCTTCTTTTTCACTGTGGCAGATGTCAAGTGAATTAGAGGTGTATTTTAGGTTCGTGGACGACGCTAGCCGACACACTCAAAGGATTTCTTCTGCATCTTGGGTGATTTTCACACCTGGAGGCCAATTGCTATCTTCTGAAGGTATTTTTCTAGGTGATGCTACAAATAATGTTTATGAATATAGTGTTGTGATAGAATTGCTTTGTGATGCTTTGTCACATGGAATTTATCACCTCTAGGTCTACCTAGATGCTCAGTTGGTTGTGTCCTAATTAAATGGGGTTTACCTCATTTATGATCACACTTTGCATCGACGAATCCTTAGGGTACGTCTCTTAGAACGATATTTCAATTACATTACGTATATCCATGTTCTTAGGAAATATAATCATCTAATAGATACTCTAGCTAATCAAATTTTCGATTGGCATGTTGCACACACATACACATGTAACTAAATTTGTAAAAAATGTCATCCATAAGACAGAAAAGATGTAAATATAAATACATCTCCAAAAATAGTGTCATGAGTACATAGATGGGCGTGAACACCTCAAAAGTGTTCAGTATACATAGTTGGGCTTATGCCCTCAAAAAATACATATACAAAAAGTTCCCTCAACACATAAATGATCTATGTTATCTAAGCATGGGGCCTATTGGCCCTGCTATAGTGTACAACGACATTGGCCAAATTTTGAAATAACTGGACCCAAGTCTGAGGCACCCCTACTACATGAGACTGCATACAAGGAGGGAGATCATCGATCTTTTCCGTAGGTGCAACACGAGTGAGAGCAGTGAGGTTGCACTCCACTCATATTAGAACTTTGTCAGCCTCTCTGACTGGGGGTCCCCCTGTAGGTGCTGGTCCTCCAATTGTTGTTGGTCCTGCCTCAAGTTGAGGACATCACCGAGTCCTATCGAAGTCCACTGGTCGCATAGGTCCCACATCTATACATAACAGATACACAAGTCAGTTCTCTATACACACATAAAAAGGATATATATATATATATATATATATATATATAGCAATTAAAAAAATAAATAACTTTAAAAAGTATGTTACCTATCTCCCCTCGCTCCTCCCCAGGAGGAACAAGCATGTCCGGATCTCTGGTGAATTTGATATCAACATAAGGGTAATCCTCAATCATCGGGATATATTGTTCCCACCAGTCAAAAAATTTGTCATCGAAGGCCTCTATGGTCCTCCCTCCACCCTATTGAGGTAGCAATGCTACCCACCTGGTCACTGATGGGAATGAGGCTACATTCCCCCGTATCGTCTCTCTAGGACTGAGACTAGGCACCCTCTCGAAGAAGAAGAAGGAGCACAAAATGGTACCGAACCTGAAATTCTTGTTGGTATGCCACCGACACTCTGTAAGTTGTCTCCTCATGCATATTAGCATGGTCATACTCCAGTAAAAAAATTTGGCCTCTAAACACTGAATGGCACAATGCTTGTGTGCCCAGGAAACCTAGTGAAGGGTTGTGGATCCATTAATCCTCCTGATCAAGAGTAAGATCACAGGCAGAGATAGCCTAGTGATATTGTGTATTGGCACTTGAGAACCTACCTTCCCCGGAGAAAACTTCCTCAAGTTAACGGGTTCCCCTCTCCTTGAGATGCCATTCAAGAAGTATATATCCTATGTAGTTGGGGTCAAAGATTGACCCTCTAGAATAAAGTCCTCTACATCAGGATTCCAATACTCCACAAGAGCATTGAACAACCTAGGTTGTTCCCTCATGAACGAACACTGGAATAACTTCCATAGCCCACACTATTTTAGTGCGGTGAAGGATATAGGGTCCTCTTCGACCAAAATATCAATGTCCTCATGCTCCCTCTCCCTCCAATGAACATACACCATGTTTCATGGCAAAGTGGAGTAGAGTTGGTACTTTCATTTTAATTTTTTCAAAGTCTTTCAAGGTCTATGTGAGTTGTTTCATACATAGTCGTGTATGTACGCAGGCTGGTGGTTTCCTGCCTGAGTACATACGCGAGCTGGCCTTGGACAACTTGCATACATGCAAGGCATCTCTTTTTACAAGAGTGCGCCCCCTCAAAACCTAAAACTAATGCATAAAGAATGAATTGAATTGCAAGAGGGAGTGATTTGTACTTACTTGGTCCAAGTAGAAGGTCATTTCCTCCACTGAATCTCCTAGAATCTACTCTTTTAGCAAAGCGGTCTTTTCACCTTTTGGTTGATTTTCAAATTGCAATGGTAAAAATCAGTTGTTAGCTTCTATTTATAGACTTTTTTGGCCCTTTTTACCCCTTTTTTGACCCCCTTTGTCAATTTTCCCAGCTTGGTAATCACTTGATTCCACTTCTGAGTTTTTTATTGGTCATTCTAGTACTTGTTTTCTTTTGGTTTGGTAATTTTTCGAATGGGTCACTTTTGGGGTATCCTTTGGTAAAAGTCAATTTTTCCAACTTTTTTCATATAAGTTAGGATTTCATTTCCACTTTCTACATCTTGTTTCCTTTTTTGCTTTGCCATAGGATCGACCCCACCGAAGTGTGACACAGAACCTTCATTGTTGTTTTAGAAGTGTCGTAATTAGGTGGTAGAGAATACCTTTACATGGATTCTCGAGGTAGATCCTTGATGCATTTTGGCGTCTATGCTGCTAGTAATGAATATAGGTTTGGGAGTCCTTGTTAGTCATGTCATGATTATGAAATAAAGCCTCATTCGCTTGATGCACTTTCATTCTAGGCATTTCCCTTAGGACTCCTAAATGAGCATGGTTTGTTGTCTTTCAAGCTCACTTTGAAATTCAAAAGCAACATCCAACGAGACTGTATTTATTATTTTCAATATCATCTAGATTAACTAAGAAAAGTAGCCCCCTAGAGTCTTCTTTAATCCCTTTTGAGACTCTCTAAAAATGAAAAGATTGTCAAGGGATCTTGTTTCCCTTCTCTCTCGCCAAACTAAAATTTCAAGGCACATCTATCTGGCGGTAGTTTACCCCTTTTTTGGTCCATACGGCTAATTTTGCGAATAAAGGTATGCTCTAGGAACTTTGATTCACTGGAAGAGTATTCTCAGGCATAAGTTTAACCCTTTTTTAGGCCCGGGGGACTAAATCTTCGAAAAAGGAACATTCTCATCAGTTTTGGTTTATCACCTTTTTCAAGCCTTGGAGATTACTTACGAAAAAGGAACCCCCATGGAGTCCATAGTTAAGCTCTTTTCAGACTCCCTAAAATTGAAAATCTCGTCGAATGACCTTGTTCCTTCACACTCTTTAAATTGGTTCAGTAGAACATCTACTGGCATGAGTTTAACCCTTTTTCTAGCTTGTAGATTATAGTGGAAAAAGGTACGCCTCGGGAGATTTGTCTCACCAGGAGAGTTATCTTCAGTTACTTTTATAAATTTTCAGGCTAAGGAGACTAAACTCATAAAAAGGCTATGAGTCCATAGTTAAGCTCTTTTCAGACTCCTTAAAATTGAAAATATTGTCGAGTGATCTTGTCTTTGCCACACTCATTAAAATTGTTTTGAATAGATGTCTTTTCAGTGCAATTTTAACCCTTTTTTGAACCGACTAGACTATCTCCGAAAAAGGTACTCACTGGAGACTTCTTTTTACATTTTTTCAGACTCTCTAAACGTAAAAAAAATACTGAGCTTACCTTCTTTGGGATCGTAAACATTACATAGAAGGGGTATCATTGTGTCTTTCTTAATCTCATTTGCGGGTCTCATATTTTCTTATTTGGCCTAATGCTAGCTCCATGTTACTCTCAACTGAACCTTTGAATCATTCCTTATACGCAAACCTTGTAGCACTTCTTTCCTCTGCGACTTGACACCTTGACCCATGGAGGAATTTTCCCCGAGTGCCCTTTTCCTACACATCTATTGTTAAGAACCAAACATCAATATAGCATAGAAAAATCTCAAGAAAAGTACTCAATGCCTTGAAAAAGAGATAATATCAGATAATAAGCCTCTTCGAGGGGGAAACCTCCTTTTACCCCACTTAAATGTTCAAGTACAAGATGATTCAAAATGAAAATGTCTCCTTGGTATATATAGAAG
>ML778112.1:1023239-1070175 GCA_009831015.1 Picea engelmannii | reverse complement strand
TTAATGGCCTAAAGCCGACATAAATAAAATAACATTACTAATATAAATCACAACTAATGGCCTAAAGTTGACATAAATAAAATAACATTACTAATCTAATATGCCCCAATTAAGTGGTAATGAGCCAATATTAGGGCTTAACATGTATCCTTTCTCTGAGCATAAGTATGTTCCGTATGCTTGCTTGCAACACTTTTTTATTCTTTTTCAAGCTCTTAAAAGTTTGAAAAAGACAAAAAAAAAAAAATATTCCAAAAGGAGGGGACAAGAAATATTCATTCTTTTTTCGAAAGAAAAGAGAGTCACCCTTGGACAAAGCACATCCTTTTGTTTGTTCGTCAAGCATTGGTATCTAGTATGACCTTAGGAAGTTGTTCTCTCTACATAGAGATGTGTCCTCCTCTGTTTGGTTACTCTTCCAAACACATGGAGAGTTTTTGTTGCCTCCTGCATCACGAACTTATCTCAATGTCATGTTGTTTGAGTATGATCATATTTCACACTACTTTCCAAGGGAAGTTTCTCTCAACCTGAGTCGGCCTTTCTACAATTTGTCTCTTAACTTTCATGAATCGACCATCTCGAGAGTCCATTCAATTCCAGATTCGAAATCGATGAAGTTCTATGCCTGATCATCGAGATCCTCATGTCTTTTCCCGACGATTTATCAAAGACCTCAGGGTAGTGATTTATACACTCCCATTGTACTCCTACCTGATTTTTGAATATCTTGAAGTTGTTTCTCGAGCTATGAATACCTCATCTCTAGCCACAGGAATCACCAGCTTCTTGAAGATGAATACTATACTTGTTTATCTTCGACTAATTTTGAGATGTAGATCCATTGTGTATTTCTCGAGGCTACACTTTATATAGTTATATGACATGGTTCTGCATTGTATTTGATTGGAATCCATGATTTATTTCATCCCGAGCATGGGTATGCCCGCCTTGGAGAGACAATTGTTGTTTTGCAGATGGCATCTCCCGAACTCTGGTACAAAGCTCACTCAATTTCGTACATTAGTGAATATGTTGTAATATATTTCATCCATCAGTTTCTCTTATGACCTCACACATTAGGGGGCATCTGTTATAGCCATAAAATTACCTATTCATGCATACACGGCCTTGGCCCTCTTACTTGCATATTTTTCCAAAGAACTGATGAGGAGCTCTTCTTAAAAAAACATTTTTTAGAGCATGTACGCACCATGCACCACTACATCCCGCATACATACACTTGTTGAATGATATGTATCTCACATACATACGATTGTTTCACACTAACTAACCCGTATATGCTCGCAAATTTTTCAAAAATTAAAAATATCTAAGGAATTCCATGAAATTCACGGGCTATTGGAGGTTTCCCAACCAATTCACCTTCTATATCCCGTCACCCAACCGAATAACCATAATTTTTTCATATAAAAGGAGGTGTTGGGATCTCATTTCACATCCAAGCATAAGAACAGTGAAACTCTGACCAATTTCACTTCCCTTCCTTTCCCAAGCTTTTACTACCTTTTATGAGATATTGCCTCAACATTTCCTCATCAACCCTTTCTTCTTCCATTCAATCCATTCACTTCCCTTGAGGTTATTAGAATATTGAGAGAAGAGGCCTAATGAAGGTGCACTTGTAGCATTGTAAAGAGGATCCCAAACCAGGTTCGCGGAACGGTGGCCGACACAGATTGTAATTTTCATTCTTTCTTTGATGAATAAAATAATTTATTTTCCTTGTCCCAAATGATGATGTTTTATGTATTTTATTTGATTTATACATAGCATCTTATATATAACCCTAAATCATGAATAGAAATATCATGCTTGTATTCCTTGTTTTCCTATTTTTGGATGTAGGTCATCCTTGGGAGGAGACTTGCAGTATTTGGAACTACAAAGCTTGAGGAGATCATCACCAGACGTGGGATAAAAAGGTACAGTTATCAATCTTCTCTCTTATTGATTTATTTTAATTTGGTTGTGGTATGTTTGGGATAGAGTAGAAATAAGATTGAATTTTAAATGGTCATTCACTCTGTCTATATCTTAAACACGGGTATAGTTAAAGGGGGGATTTCTAGCCTAGTTTTTCTAGCGAGAAAATCCCCCCTTTAACTATACCAGGGTTTAAGATATAGACATAGAGAATGACCATTTAAAACTCAATATAGTTTCTACTCTACCCAAACCATACCAAAACAAAATGAAAAGAAATCAATAAGAGAGAATATTGGTAACTGTAACTTTTATCCCACGTCTGGTGATGATCTCCTCAAGCTATGTAGTTCCAAAGACTACAAGTCTCCTCCCAAGGTTGACCTGCATCCAAAAATAGGAAAACAAGGACTACACACATGTTATTTCTATGCATGAGTTAGGGTTAGATATCAAATGCTATGTATAATTAAAAAAAATACACAAAACACCATCATTTGGGATAGGGAAAAGAGATTCTTTTATTCATCAAACAAAGATTGAAACTTACAATCTGTGTCGGCCACCATTCCGCGAACCTGGTCCAGGATCCTCTTTAAATTTCTCCAAGTGCACCTTCAATATGTCTCTTCTCTCAATATTATGACCACCTAAAGGGAAGGGAATGGATTGAATGGAAGAAAAAGGGGTTGATGAGGGAATGCTAAGGAAATATCTTAGAAAAGGTTGCCAAAGCTTGGGAAAGGAAGGGAAGTGGAATTGGGAAGAGTTTCTTTGTTCTTATTATTGGATGTGAAATGAGATGTAAACACATCCTTTATATGAAAAAAGGATGGTTATCTGGTTGGGTTACAGGCTATAGTAGGTGAATTGGTTGGGAAACCTCCAATAGCCCGTGAATTTCACTGAATTCATTACAACTTTTTAATTTTTGCAAATTTTGCAAGCATACATAGGTTGTTTAGTGTGCAACAAGCATATGTATGCGGGTTGTCTAGCATGAAGAAAGAGTATGTACGTGGGTTATAGTGGTTCAGGACATGTACATGCTCTAAAAAATGGTTTTTTAAGAAGAGCTCCTTAGCAGTGATTTGGAAAAATATGCAAGTAAGAGGGCCAAGGCCATGTATGCATGAATAGGGAATTTTAGGGCTATAAAAAGTGTTGAGAGAACACAATCTCTATGAAAAGTTTAGTAAGTGTGACTTGTTCCAAAAACAGTTCCATTACTTACATCATTTCATCTCTAAGGAAGGAGTTGTAGTTGATCTTGACAAGATCAAAGCCATTATGGATTGGCCTACACTAAACTATGTAGTTGATATCAGATCCTTTATGGGCCTAAAGAAATACTATAGAAGGTTCATAAATGGGATTTCCAATTTTTGTCATCCGATCACCTCCATTCGGAAAACGAGAGTTAAATGTTTTGGGAAGTAGAGTTTGAGGAGAGTTTCTAGCAGCTAAAATATCTCTAAGCCAATGCACCCATGTTAAAAATTTCAGATCAAAACAAGGACTTTCTTGTGTATACATATTCTTGCAAGGAAGGACTCATATGAGTCCTTATGGAAGAAGGGCATGTAATTTGTTATGAATCTAGAAAATCGAATGAGCATGAAACCAATTATGTGACACATGACATGGAATCAGATGCCATAGTACATTCTTTAAAAATGTGGAGGCATTATCTCCTAGGTAGAAAATTTGTGTTTATGATAGACCATATTGGGATGAGATATTTGTTTGACCAACCCAAGATAAATGCAAGACATGCTAGGTGGATGGCTCTCCTTAGTGAATTTGATTTTGAAATAAAACACATTAAGGGAAAAGAGAATAGCTTGGATGATGCCCTTAGTAGAACCATGTAATTGATTCACCTAGAAACAATAAGCACCTGTGAATCAGACATCAAAGAAAGTGTTAAAAGTGCATAAGAAAAAAATGAGTTTTTACAAACTTTAAAGACATACCTAGAGCAGGATCCCATAGGGATGAAGTATGATGGCTATAAACTATTGAATGATGGCATGATATCTTAAAAAGGTAGGTTCTATATTCCAAATTGTGATGACTTGAAGAGGTTCATCGTGGATGAACTACATAAAACACCATATACGAGTTATCCTGTCTATACAAAGATGATAACAACCACTAAGAAATTGTTTTGTTGTCCAAGAATGAAAAAGGACATAGTTGAGTACTTAGCTAAGTGTTTGGAATGAAAATGGGTTAAAGTGGAGCATAGGAATCCGATAGGGATGTTACAACCCCTTCCAATCCTAGAATGGAAATGGGAAACCATCTCCATGGATTTTATCACAAGATTTCCTAAATCGACCAAACATAATGATGTCATTATGGTAGTTGTGGACAAGTTGAGCAATGCTTCTCACTTTATCCCTATAAAATCAACTTGGAAGGAAATGGAAATTACCAATATTTTCATGAAAGAAATATTTAGGTTGCATGGAATACCTAAGGAAATCATATTAGATAGAGATGCTAAATTTTATTCAAATTTTTGGAAGTCTATGTTTGCTGGTTTTGGGTCTAAATTTTTATTTAGTAACCCCTACCACCCTCAAACTGATGGGAAGATAGAGAGGGTAAACTAGGTATTAGAATACATGTCAAGGATGCATGTGATGCATCAACCCAAGAAATGGGAAGAATATCTACCCTTGTTAGAGTTTCCCTACAATAATGGCTATCATAAGTCATTGAGAATGAGTCATTTTGAGGCTCTTTATGGTAGACCATGCAATAATCCAATCAATTGGAACAAACTAGTGGACAAAATTACACTTGAGCAAGATATGCTCAAAGAAATGGAACAACAAGTAACTTAAATAAATAAAAATTTAAAGGTGGCCCAGGAAAGACAGAAAATCTACGTAGATAGAAATATGACTCCTGGAGAGTTCAAAGTGGAAGATCATGTGTATCTCTTAATTAGACCCAGAATAAGTTACTTGAGAATGGGAATTTGTTCCAATATGTCACCTTGATTTTGTAGAAATTTTCAAATTTTGGATAGAGTGGAACATGTAGCGTACAAATTATCTTTACCTCTCGTAGTGAAAGAACATAATGTTTTCCATGTTTCATCATTGAAGAAATATGTACATGATTCTACTCATATAATTGATTGTTATATTATCCAAGTGGAACAAGAGGGAGAATCTATTTCATAAACACAATGTATACTAGATAGGAAAGAGATCCCACTCGGAAACATAAACATTGCATAGATCAAGGTGCAGTGGAAACATTTTGGACCAGATGACTACATGGGAAATGGAGGATGCCATGAAACAGGAATACCAAATTTTGTTTACTAATGTGAATAGAAATAATGGTGGCAGGTAGAACACCAAGGACGATGTTCCTTTAAGGGGGACAAGATTTTAATAACCCTATTTCCCCCATTTTGTAAATATATTTTTTATTATTATAAAAACTAAAGATATGATGATTAAGTGTGAATTTTGAAAGAAAATGAACCTTTGGTAAGGATGTGATGTAAATATATTTTCCATTATTACATCACAATGGTTCAGGCTAGATGGTTTACCTCATTTACCATCTACAAAATGTGGGGAAGTACTTGGGGGTTTCTCGTGTTGTATTCCCAGGAAACAAAATATGTACGCCTATATATATTATGATGTCATGAGAGGGAATGGTAAGGGGAACCATCATTGGTTGATATTACCCATACTATATAGTAGTCTGCTAGATTTTAAATGCTCATACTTAGAACTGTCCTCTATCCTAAAGAATTTATTTACTAGTCAAGATGGTAGTTGGGGAGTCTTCCTCAAGAATCAATGAGAGGAAGGGCATAGTACCCATCTGGAAGTTTCTTGATTTGACCCACAAAATCTTGTTGAGTAAGGAAATAAAAGAGGAAAATCATACGAAAAAGGACAAGGAGGACAAAAGTTGTGTATGGTTAGGTGGAGAGACCAATTATGCATAAGAGGAACATGTGATCTCTCCCTTGTTTAGATGAGAACATATAAGAACTGGAAAAAGGCATTGTTTTGGGTACATGAACTGTTTGGAAATGTCTTCAAATCAAGTTAAAAATGAGAATGTACAAGGTTTAGTGGTTGAGTGAGCAATCACAACATGCTTCCTTGCTTGTTGGATTGAAGACTGGGCTGCCATGTTCTTGTGGGATAAGGACAATAGCCTTCGTTCCTTGTTGTTTATTGATAAAAATGAGAAACATATCTCATGGCATCATACTATGGCTAGGGGGAGGCCAGTTGTGAAAGCACCAGAAGAATTTGTGCCTATGGTTGGGTGGAAAGTGGAACACCCTTCAGCAATTTCCAACATTTCCCAATTTTCAGATAAGTATATATGCATCATGTATAAATAATAAAGAGAATGGATTAAGTATGTAAAGTAGTGTCTAAATAATAAACTGGTTGTTTTATTGCAAGTCGGTGTACTCGAGTAACAATAGAACAAAATGATTATCTTTTTTTTTGTGAATGTTTCATTGAATGGTTAGATATACCTATACAATATGAAATGAATCCATGTATTGCATGCAAGTTCTCAGGATGCAAAAGTGTGTTTGGTATGCTTATGAAATCATCATATTTGTATGGCTTATGTATGTTTACTATCCTTGTCAATATGATGGATTCACATATCCCAATAGGCATGGTAAATATAGGGTGTAACCTTATGGATACTCAAACCTTTGAATGGAGAGCTTGAGAGATATGGACCTCCTTTAGAATGATGGTGACAAAATTTCCTTGAAATTTGGTAAAGTCTCTATGTAGTTGGAGAATCATAGCCCATGTGGAATTCTCTATCCTGGTATGGATAGGTTGAAGGAAAAAAATATCCACTTAAATGGTGAAGAGGGAATGCCTTATCAGTTTCAGAGCTAGGAGAGAGTACCTGAAGACCATAGAAACCACTTGAAGAATCCTAAAAAATTAGTTGAGTCCAAGATCAAACTATTTTCCTATAGAAATATCATGTTTTGATTCAGGAGAGATCATAGTCCTTGATTTGGTAGGATAAAATATCTCATCCCTTTGTCAAGAGGGCATCGTCCTTGCTAATGGATGAGTTCCAGAACTTGTAAAATTTTGATGACGATGAATAAGTCTTAGAGCCAGGGACAATCATTGATCGTGTGTGAAGGGAATATCAAGACCGCTCGTCAATAAAATAAGTCATTAAAATGGATAAGGGTTGGAGAGATCAACTCTGATGATGATGAGGGAGTTTTGACGACAAAGGATTTGGAAATAATTTGAATCATCAATCTATTGAAAGAATGTCTTACAAGCTCTAAATCATCGAACCTAGGTGCATCATTGTTGGGAGTGGACGGTTGGTGAAGTTGGGGTGTAGAATCCAAAATGCTAATGATGATAAAGGGTTACAGGGAATGATGACATCATTGTGACATAACATGCCAATGGGGTAGTTGACATACTTGAGAATGGTAACTGGCTACACATAATTCATCGAAGGGATGAGGGTGGGCCGTAATGGCTAGGGATGATTTTAAGGATGGAAATTTATTTTAAAATGTAGAAACCTTGGCAAATCTTACTAATCCTTCAAATGCCAACTATAAAATGTTTGGTGATATTTTTGTAAAAATATTCAAATTTCTAAGGATTTTATATAGTTTGTATAAAATTTTGGCAAATTTTAAGGTAAAATAATTTTATCCTATAGAATTTGGGCAAATCATTTTTAGAATAGCGAATCATTTTTTGGGAAAAAAATGGAAAATTATCCCATGAGTGAAATTTAGTGCCTAAAATCATCCCTGCCAATGGGTGAGGAGGTCCTTTGGCTCTTCTCTTTAAATCCTATCCGTCAAATCCGTAGGTCGAGAAGTCATGGCATCTTGTTGGGGAAAGCATCATTGTCGGGGATGATAGAGTGTTGGGATTCACATGAAGTCCTCCTTTGACGATGAGGTTCTACAGATGTGACGGGGACCATTGATTCAGTGGAGGTGACTTCGTCAAGATCTAGACCATTGGTTTCAGATGCATTGTCATCGGGGTATAGAATATGGGGAAGTGAGTGTTGTTCCTATTCGAAAACAAAGGTATTCCAATAGAGGACGAACACCTTCAGTAACCACTCACATAACCAGATCAAATATCAACACACTGATGTTTTCACGTGGTAAAACCCCTAATAGGAAACATCCACGGCCCCAACCAACGCAACCACTTGGAGCATTTTATTAATGCAAAGAAAAAAATTACAGAGAGATTTTACAAGAGCTTTTCTCACAATCGATCATCGGAAAATGAACCTCCATGCTCTTTAAATAGATATCATGGACCAATCAAGTGTTAAGCCATAGATCAATGGTCGTTAAGATCGAGGAGAATATGAACCGTCGGATCACTTTATGTCGGGAACATATTGTGACCGTTAGATTTCCTAACTACAAAATAATACTAATGCATACTAAGGAAACACACTAAGAAACACACTTTTACCTAACGACATATTAGACCAAGTAGATCTTAACTAACTCCTAAGTGTCTAAATATCCTAAAATCCCCTCTTAAGAAAAACTTGGGATAGGATTGAAGGATTTACAATAGTGACACAATAGGAGAAGGAAGGAGGCATTAGTTCTTATCCCCCCTTAATGAAAATTTCCTAAACTCCTAACATAGATCGAAGTTTGGAAAACTTCGCTTCTGTAAGAGTCTTTGTGAAAATGTCTGTAACTTGATCTTCTGTAGGGAAAAAGAGCACTTAAATAACTTGATCATGATAGCTTTCTGATGAAGTGCATGTGTAACTCGATGTGTTTGCTATGATGATGTTGAACTAGGTATTTGGCGAGCTTGATGGCACTCTGATTGTCACACCAAAGGCTAGTTGGATGCTGGTGCTAGAATCCAAACTCTGAAAGGATCTGTCGAAGCCACAGGGCTTCCTGACTTGCATTTACCGCTACTCGGTACTCTACTTCTGCCGAAGAAAGTGAAATAGCATGTTGTTTCTTACAGGCCCAAGTGACAGGTCCTGAACTGAGGCTGAAAACATAACCTGTAGTAGATTTCTGATCATCAGGGTTGTCAGACCAATTTGAATTAGTGAAACCAACCAATAAAGGAGTCCCCCCTAAACTATAATGTATCCTAAAATGAACTGTACCACGAACATAGAGAAGTATCCTTTTAGTTGTTTTCTAATGGCTTTCATGGGGTGTTTGCATATATCGGGAAACAAGACCAACATCAAAGGAAAGATCAGGATGGGTATGAGTCAAGTATAACAGGATACCAACTAACTGATGGTACAGAGTGGCATCAACTTTAGGAGAAGTACAGGTGACAAAAAGATTAACTCTAGACTGGAAGGGAGAAGGGGTTGGTTTACAATCGTCCATGTGAAAGCGACAAAGAAGGTCACAAGCATACTTAGACTGGGAAAGAAAAATTTCTTCATTGGTTTGCAAAACTTGGAGGCCAAGGAAATAGTGAAAAAAGCCTAAGTCTATCATTTCAAATTTCTTCTTAAGGCTGGTTTTCACATGGTTTAAAAGTTTTGAGTCACTACCAGTAAGGATAAGGTCATCAACATAAAGGACAAGGATTATGAGATTGATTCCTACTTTCTTGGTATAGACATTAGGATCAGAATGGCATCTAGAGAATCCAATGGCAATAAGAAAGATATCCATTTTGGAATACCAAGCTCGGGGATCTTGCCTGAGACCATAAAGAGATTTCTTGAGGCGACAAACAAGGCTAGAGTCATTTTGGACATAGCCAGGAGGTTGTTCCATGTAGATTTATTCTTGCAAATCTCCATGCAAGAAGGCGGATTTAACATCTATCTGATGGACCTCCCATTTATGTTAGGTAGCAAGGGAAAGAACAAGGTGGATGGAATTCATTTTTGCTACAGGGGAAAAGGTTTCATTATAGTCAATTCCTTCAACTTGGGAAAATCCTTTGGAAACTAACCGAGCCTTATGTCTTTCAACACTTCCATATGATGCATACTTAGTTCTGTAGACCCATTTGCATCTAACAAGTTTTCTTCCTTTTGGAAGAGGTACAAGATCCCAAGTATCGTTTGCCATTAAAGAACGATACTCTTCATTCATTGTTGTATCCCAATCTGGATGACCTAAAGCTTCTACAAATGTCTTTGGATCATGAGTTTCTAAAACTTGAGCCAAAAGAGAATAGGCTCCCTAGAACTGTGAATGTGTCCGATGCTGATCTGAAGGATCAGTGACAATATCACCAACTACTTCTCGTGTTGAACAAACTCATCTAGGAAGCGGTGGAGCTGGTGCCAGTTCAGGTTCAAAGGACTCATATGGAGGAGGGTGAGTAGGCAGAGGTGGATTTTCATCCTCACTGTCATCATCTGAAGAAGAAACTAGATCATAATAAGGCACAAACGCTGAAGATGGCTCGTAGGCCGAAGAAGGCACAATTGTCGAATTAGGTTTGCAGGCCAAGAGATTTTCATCAAATTTAACATCTCTTCTAATAATAATTTCATTACAATGTGATTGAAGAAGTATGTAACCTTTGACATCTTCAAAAAAACTGACAAATATACACTTCTCACTTTTAGGCTGCAATGCTTTCCTTTTCTGATCAATAATGTGATCCCATGCTATACTGCCAAATACACGGAAGTGACTTACATCTGGTTTAATTTTAGTCCAAGATTCTTCTGCTGTTATATTTTTAAGAGATTTTGTGGGAGTGCAATTTACTATGTAATTTTCACAGTTGATGGCTTCCACCCAATACTTTAGACTTAACCCCTTAGATTGGATCATACAATTAGCCATTTCTTTTAATGTGTAGTTCTTTCTCTCAACAACACCATTTTGTTGTGGTGTATATGGAACAATGTGTTTCATTTGGATTCCCTGTGTAGTGCAGTAGCTTGTAAAATTATTTTTCACATATTCGCCTCCATTATCTGTTCTTAACCTTTGAATTTGATGTTTAAATTTCTTCTCTACAAGGGCCTTGTAGGCCAAAAATTTGTCAAAAACTTGACTCTTGAGTTTTAAGAAGTAAACCCAAGTACGTCTAGAAAAGTCATCAATGAAAGTTAATAAATACTTGCACCCAGAAAAAGAAGGAGAAGAAAGTGGACCACACAAATCACTGTGAACAAGCTGCAAAGGACCCGAGGCGTGCCAAGAGGCACATTTGTCAAAACTGTCCCGATGATGTTTGTTGAGAACACAATCGGCACAAACACCATCTCTGCATGAAACAAGAGGAAGACCAATCACCGCCTATTGATTACATAGTTGTTGCAATGAGCGATAGTTTAGATGACCAAACCGCTCATGCCAAAGTTTGCTCAAGTCATTGCTATGAGCAACAGAAACTAATGAAAAAGTTGATGACTCAAAGTTGTCAAACTTGTACAACCTGGTAATATCATCAACAATTCCAGTTGCAAGAACATGCTTAGGATATTTTAGATCCTTGATTACAACTTGGTGAGGTGAAAACACGATGATTTTACCTTCACCTGAATGAGTGATTTGAGATACTGATAGAAGGTTACAAGAAAGACTTACATAATACATCATTGAAATGACCATTATCTACTTGAACTGTTCCAGATCCTACAATACTAAGAGATCTATCATCACCAATAGATATTTTCTTGGTGTTACATTCATTTAGAGCAGAAAATATGGCTTTATCCTTAGCCATATGATAAGATGATCCTGAATCAATAAGCCACTCATCGGAAGAAGAAGTAGTAGTAGAATTCGAATTGAAGGAGAGACCAGAAGCAGAAAATGCATGTCTGTGAGAAGAAGAAGTAGAATCAATACTGATGTTGTGCTTCTTCATCGTTGCTTCTAAAGCTTCCATATTCTTGAAACATTTGGACTCATCATGGCCATCTTTATCACAAAAGTTGCAATGTTTGTTAGTATTATTACTTTTATATTTTTCTCCTTTGTCACCAGTAGGAGTTGAAGCTTTTTGAGCAGGTTTGGGACCCTTATGTTGTTTTTTGTTGTAGCGAGGATGTTTCTTCTTGGGATACTTGGGTTTATATTTCTGTTGGGAAACTAAGGCTTTGTTGGAGGGACCTGCAGTGTTGATCACTCCAAATTGTACAAGCTTATCTTTCTCTCGAATCAAAGAAGCACAAAAGGACTCAAGACTAGGTTTTTCATAAGCTTCTTCCCCTAGAGCCTCTCTCATGGCATAAAAGGTAGATACAAACACATAATATGCACTACCTAGCTTAGAAAGAATAAGATAGATGCAACGATCTTCCTCCATATTCATCTTACATTCTTCACATAAAATTCAGAGTGTTTTAAACCTAGATAGATAGTCTCCTAGGCAAGAAAAATTATTTGGACTCAAGGTCAATATTTTATTTTCTAACTATTGTGCTCGAATAATATTGAGTTTACCAAACACAAATTCAATCGTGTCCCAAGCTTCTTTGGGGTCATCAATATCTTGAATGTGGTACCTTAAATCAAGAGAGATGGAAATTCTGATTAGTCCATGTGTTTCGTCATTCCTATTATCCCACTTGTATTTCTTATCAACATCAGTGGGTGCTTTTTCCTTTCCCAAGGTAATCCGGTACAAGCCTTTACTTCTTAATAAATCTTCCATATGAGATTTCCATTGGAAGTAGTTGTTGTTGGTAAGCAAGACAATACTTGTAGAATCCATATTAATTATGTATATAATGTGGATTTAAAAACTAAAACTGATGATTTGGATGGAAAGATCTCGAAAAGTTATGCGGTTTTAAAAAAAACAGCACTGAAAATGGACTTTCGATGTTAGAGTTATGCTGTTTTAAAAAAAAGGCACAATCGGTAACCAAATGACCACATGATTGTGTAAGTTGCTTTATGAAGTGACCCACTTTTATAAAGAGAAGTGGGGATCACTTTTACAATGAAGTTACTTCATAAAAGAAAAGTTGCATGAAAAATAAATAACTCTAAAATAAAATATTAAAAAATATTAAAGCTACTTATAGTGATTCACTTTTATACTTAAGTGAAATACACTTTACAATTTTAGCATGTACTTTTTCAAAAAGGTAACAAAAGAGAGACTTGAACTCAAGACCTCTTACCTAATAAGGCAAATTTTAACCAAATGATCTAGAAAAACATATTGTAATGTTCAGAAGGAGGATTGGGGTTGTTGTTGTTGTTGAAGACGGACTTGGAGAGCATGCTAAAAAATATATATATTTTCACACAAGAAAAAAAATTCGCTTCTCGATGACAACAAGGGTTAGATCTTGGTTAGCTTACCCGAAAGATGCACATTTTCCTATCTATTTCTGATTTGCCGAGATTGCACAGGGCACGGGGCAAAGAGCATATGCAGATCTAAAAGAGTAGCAACCTAGAAATAAATAAAACAAAACCGAAATAAAACCAAAATACTACTCTGAAATTTAAAAAAAATGCGTATTCAAGCTTTATACCTCCGGATCTGATTGTAATGGATGTATCTCGGGCAAATGGAAACCTTTTCGAGTGAAATGAAAAGTGTTATTGAATGAAACGAGCTCTCTAGATGCAATCGAACAATCCTTTCAGCCCATAAATGTACGTAAATGACATAAAGTGGAGATGAGGCAACTCGACTTCACGATCTCAATCTTCAATAGGAGAAGGTCTTCAAACAGACTCTGATACCATGTTCGAAAACACATGTATTCCAACAGAGGAAAAACACCTTCAGTAACCACTCACATAACCAAATCAAAGATCAACACATTGATGTTTTCATGTGGTAAAACCCCTACGGGGAAACATCCATGGCCCCAACCAATGAGACCACTTGGAACAGTTTATTAATGCAAAGAAAAAGATTACAGAGAGATTTTACAAGAGATTTTCTCACAATATATCATCGGAAAATGACCCTCCATGCTCTTTAAATAGAGATCATGTACCAATCAAGTGTTAAGCCACGGATCAATGGATGTTAAGATCAAGGAGAGTATGAACCGTCAAATCACTCTATGTCAAGAACATATCCTGACCGTCGAATTTCCTAACTACAAATGCATACTAATGCATAATAAAGAAACACATTAAGAAACACATTTTTACCTAACAACATATTAGACCAAGTAGATCTTAACTAACTCCTAAGTGTCTAAATATCCTAACAGTTCCTAGGGAATGTCGAAAATGACGAATACCCTGAAAGGAAAAATGAGAACCATTGGTCTGGGTGAGAGTTAGTCTCCACCATTGATCACCGTAATCCTTTCTTGAAGGAGGAAAGAGGAAAATGATATCCTAATGACATGGAAGTATCGTTTATAATGGTGTTAACGATGATTGTTTATCAGTGGATGGGTGAGATGCAATCTCAGTCATGGATCCTTGTGGGTCCCATCCCCGCACCATGAGGAACGTCAAATACTTGGATGTTAATCTTTGTGCTAGTTTTTATCATCGTCACAACCATATCCATCAAATTCTCAACCCAAGGACCATCATATCTAGGAGAGGCATGATAGGTGGATCATCATCGAAGCTTTCACGATTGATTAATTGGAGGTCCACCAGAGAAAGGATGAAGACAACATTAGGATTGTGTAGGTAGAAAATCACGAAATGACGAGTTAAGTAGGTGACGCATCAATGCTAAGTCGGTTCCCCATTGGATGGCACAAGTGACAAGGTTCCACATGGATACCACATGGAATTGAGGTGGAATTTTACCATGAGATCTTGAGAACTCTAAGAGGTTGTATATTTGGATCTAGAGCCAAATTTTGACCATGGGTACAGTCGTTGGAAAGATCTCAACAAGATGAATTCGTATATGAGGTTTTATTAGAGAGATAATGCATGACATGGAAGATCAATTTTGAACACCCCATCATCCTAAGTAAGGATTAGGGAGTCGGGTGACTTACATGCGTAGTTCCTTATACATAGGTGTGTGTTGTGAATGTTTTTTTTTTTCATATATCATATCCATAAAATCCAAAAAAAAAATGTTTTTTTTTTATATTTCACTATGTGTTTTAACCCCGAGTCTAGTATTTCTAGATGCGTTTTACAGGACTCAATGATGTTTTCTTTAGTATTTTTAATGGTGACATCCTTTAATGTCCCCAAACTGTGCTAGGATAGAATTTAAATGTTATTTTTTGCAAATTATGATGTTGTTGGTGTTGTACCTTTGTTAAAAATATTGTATTCAAATATACTTAATTCCAAAGCTCAATTATGATTTTCCACAATATTTTTCATGCATTACATTAAATGAAATTCCATCAAACACATCACTGATCTAAGTACACAAATAATGGAGGTGACAATATTCACATCCTTTATTATGAATGGTGACTAGAAATACAATAATGGTAGAATCCTAATGGATGTTATAGAAACTTCAACAAACATTAAAAACTAAAACAAGAAACCTGGAATGATGCCAATATATGATTCCAACTACTCCAAGGCTCTCCTATCCCTACAACGAACTTCTCGAGCACTGTCTATTCTGCAAACGATCTCTAGTCCATTGAACTCTCTTAGATATAACCCATAATGGATTTCTATAATCATTAAATCCCTCCTACAGATATCCTTGCATGACAAGGTTGGGAAATAATAGGGAACTCACGGGACCCCTGACATTCAACCAATGATTTTACCTCTAAAACCCTCCTATAGAAATATTCATCCTGCCAAGGTCCTTGTGAAACAAGGCTGGGAATATAGCAGGGCCTTAGGGGATGATAGTCTTCAACTAATGAGGATTACCTTGATAAGCATCCTGAAAACCTCTAGGTACATACAGGATCCAGAATCGAACTCCATTGACAATCTTCAAAAAATACCATGTGCAATATGATATTCATCCAACTCAAGGAAAACCTCAATATAAAGCTCCAATTGAAATTTTGGATGGATCCCCTCTTGTCTATCTAGGTTGGACATTGCACCACCAAAACTAAATTGTAGTGAAGGAAGGGTTTTGCTAAACCCTAACAAAACAATGGCTCCAAGAGAAATCCAAAATGAGATGTCAAATTGTGATACCAAACTGAGGCTCTACCCCTCCTTTCATCCTTTTTTCCATGTCTTCTAGAAATATCCCCTTTTTGACCAAATCAAATTTGACATGTATCGCCTTTTTACTTTTACTTTAAGATTAAAAGTCACTTTAATTATGGTTAAGTAACTTATTAATCTAAGGTTACTTTATTTCCCTAATGTCACTTTAAAAACATAACATGTCCTAACTAAGTGACATTAAATGACCCCCCTTTTTACTCCCTTTTCTCCATTGACAAGCCACGTAAGTCCCTTCTATTGCAAAACATGGTAACCCAAAAATGGGGACATGAAAAATCCTCCCTTCCTAAATATTTCTTGTCCTCAAGAAATGCCATCATGACCTCACGATCTATCGACTGATCAAACTGAAATTGAAAATGATACCAGGGTCCCAAATCACCTTGTAAGATGTGAATCATTCTTTGCTCAAGGTGTGGTATAGTAAGGTACTGACATAAGATCCCTCATAAAAACCTCCAAAAATTAAGGCCACTCGATGTTGCAAAAACTCGATCAACCCATCAAGGAATGTCTCTGCTAGGGAACCAATCTCATGAAAGAAAAAAATGTTTATCGCCTCCATGTCAATTGTTGCATTGTCTCCTACTGAAATCCCAGGGTCCCAAGATATCCTTGGAAGGGAACCACCATGTTGATGTTGCACCACTATGATCATAGTCATCCAACCATCATTCCCATTCTTCATTCCCCTCTCTTGTAACTCTATGAAGACATACATGTAAGGTATGAACCTATTATCATGAATAATAGTTGGCATAGGAATCCATGTGAAGTCACATCATGTAAATCCACTGTCATACCTGATCCTAAATATCGGAAAAGGAAGTCTATCTTGGTCACTAAAAATGACTATGGGATACTCATTGACTCTATATCCCTCCACTAGATAGATTTGTCATTTGCGCTGCCCCATACTCAAAAGATACTGCTAGAAAGTGTGTGCATTGGTCAATCACCGAAGACATATTATCATTCCATTGTACCCTAGATAAATATGTGGTGAAATATATCCACATGATCTCCTACACTCACCCAGAAATGGTCAAATACTACATCCATTCTATGGAATGATTATGCCCCAACCTACGTTGCTGACTAGTTGTATACTCTCCTACATCGTCCGTGAGGCCTCTACATGTGAACCTCTCTTGGATTTTTCTGGGTGATTTGGAATAATCTCTGCTCTTAGTACTAATCTGCAAGGTGCTAATACAATAACCCATATGATTTCCCCTAATAATATAGGCTATCATAAGTTGCATAAACTTGGTCAACTCCTTAGAATACCACTCCTCCAAGTAACCACTCCTAAGCCTTCCAAAATTAAACTCTAGAAAGTAAAAATTGGCGCTCACATTTTAATAGTAACTGAATTGTTAGGAAATGTAATATCGAGGTCCCAAACAAATCCTGAAAAGGTACCACTAAGATGACGCTACAACAATATGATCATAATTGTCATACCAACATGATCAATCTGCATCCTCCTCTTCTAGAACCCCAAGATGAACACCATGAAGCAACTGAAACCACTATCTTGAATCCTCCCCTACAAAGATGTCTCAATGAAGTCTAAGTCTGCAAATCCATGATCGACCTCGAGTCTATCCTTCCATATAGAATAGGGCTTGACCTCCCCTCTACTGATGTCCCAAAAATAAATAAGACCACTCACTATCATGGCTATGTCTATCACCATCATCATTTGAATCAATCTATCACTTAGATGAATTCTTGGATCCCACCGCCAAACTGGAAGTCCAATACTCCAAATACCTCCTAGCTACTACTGTGCCATACTAGTAACCATCATAGCCAAAATAATCCATGTTTCTATTATTCCATCATCTAGTGGAAACCAAGTAATCTGACATGTTTGTGGAAACCAAGTACTCTGACATGTTTATACTCCTTCCTACCTCACCCCACTAACTCAGGTGAACCCTCCATGTCCTACTAAAAATACCGTTGGCATCAGAAAATAACGCTAGATTCCCCTACCCCTTCCTACAAGACTAGAAAGTGTTAGGTGCATTGTTCAATCCAAATGGTATGACCAAGAACTCCAGGTAACATCTGAGACAAATCCTGTAGGTATCCTGCTCTTTTTCCCTGCTATGGTGATATCCCAATCCAAGATCAATCTTCAAGGGATATTATTCTCCATGAAAATCGTCCATCCACTCATCGATCATGGGTGAGCCACTCTCAATGATATTTCTTAAGTCCTTGTATGGATGTCTACCCATGTGAGTCATTCTAGAAAACCACTGCACACCATCGTACTTAGCTCTATACTATTGTATACCACTGCACACCAATGTATCATCATGTACCACCCTATATCCTATATGTGCCACTGTATCAATCACACCACTAATATAAACTGAACTTGTATCCTAGAGTGATGTATCCACTATTTTCCTACACTCGATCCCCCAATCAACCAGTGCATATACTTCCTTGTTGGTTAGTCCATAAGGAATTTTCTCAACTACCTCCTTTGTAGCTAATCCTTGAGCTACAAGAAATTACTCATGATCCTTGCAATGAAAAATAGGTGCATGATCAAAACCCTATGTGTCAAACCTTTCCTCCAACACTTTCAACCTTGAATGATCCTCATGCAACATCATCACAAGAGGATCCTCCCTCAGATCATTAGTGCCACTCACACCCTCATGTGTCACTGCTTCCAAAGATGATGGAGTCTATGCTCCTGTCAACAATGAAGAGTGTTCCAAACTAATTTGGTAACAATGATACTCAATCTACATTTCCTTGTATTCAATGAACTTAAGAGAAAGGTCCCTATCCATGACTAGTTGCAAGTAATCATATTTCATCTTCTCTAGTGCTTCTTTGGTGATGCATAATTTAGCACTAGTGATCCCATATGAAACTCCCTTTTGTCTCTCCTCCATATGATCTTTCCACATTAGATATTGTTGGTTTTTATCTCTCACTTATACTTCTTGGGCTAGCCCAGGTTCAAATCTCAATAGGTTTCCAACAAAACCCTCTAAAACTACCGGCCCTCTTTGTAAACCAGAAGGAAACACAATGCACAGAGTGTACTATGCCGTCTCACTTGAGATAGATTTATGGGTGGATGTAATTCCCAAGTGCTTGCAACCTAGGAATGAGTGGATATTTGGGAGTTTATTCTTACTTATTCATGAATTCATCATGTTATTCATCCAAATATTCCTAGGATTCATTCATCTTTTAGGCCCATGCATGCATTCTAATATATCTAGCTTAACCACTCATTCATAAACTAATCATTGGAAAAAAGTAAACATGAAATAAACATCACACATAACACATGTTTTACCATGGTTCACCCCCTCCTGGGCTACGTCCACAAAGATTTGGCTTCTCTTCTCTTTTATTTAGTCTCCTGCAAAATATGGTGCTACAGACATTACATCTTCCATCATACAATCATGAAGAGGTTCAAGAACCTATGTGAGGTGGACTAGATCACACCAGGATCCTCAACCTGTGACCTAAACCTCAAAATATGGCTTACTTGACTCTTCTATTACCTTAAAATCATAATAACCACTATCATCTCACTAAACTTCTTTAACATCGAACTTACAACTCTTGAAAAACAACTGAACCTCTAACCTAGACCTCCTCGGTTCTTATTTATACTATTTTACAAGCTTATAGTCATTACAATCTTTGTCAAAAACCTAAACCTATCATGGTTAGGATTTCATGCCTTCTCACCTTGCATGCTGGTCCTCTTGCATGTTGTATTTCCTCATGCATGCTACTTTATGTCATGCATGTTTATTTTCCTCATGCATGCTACTTTTCTTGCCAGTTGTTCTTCTCCAAAATTAGGCCTACACTCAAAATAGCCTTCCTTATCAAAATAGGCATGCACCCAATAGGCCCCTAACACTAAAATGCTGCTCATATCGAGCCACTCAGGTGGTGTGCACTCCCTAAACAACCTCTTCCAAGCTGTGGAATTTCCCTTCTATCTCTTCCCCTTTTGCTCTGCCTTGTGCAACTTTCTCTGTGAGATATTCTACCCTCTATGATGTGATGTGATCCTTGATATATTCTGTGATATCAGCATGATCCTGAGCCATTATCATATTTTCCTTCTCCATTTTTACAACAATTTTCATTGCTTTCTCTTGGAGAGGTTCTAACTGGGCTAGCCTTTCCTGCTTGTCATTCTGCGTAGTCTTTACTTCTTCCTGCAGGGTCTTCATCTCCTGCACGCACTTCACTCACTCTAGGATTCTCATGGAATTTTTCCTCTGCTTTAGCTCTAGGATTGCAGTGTTGATGACCTCCTCTTGTTGATATAGTCGTTGGACCCTATCATCTTCTTGCAACATTGTCCATAGTTGTGCGGTCTTGTTGAATAGTTGTGTGACCTCTTCAACTTATTTTTTCATCACTTCCACTTGCAGGGCTGCATCTTGTTCCCTTTCAGCCAAAACTTTCAGAGGAGTAGTTGGGGTTAATTGTTCTTTAAGCTCATCTATCTCCTTCTTGTAGTTATCGATCGTTTGCATAATGATTTGGATATGTTTTTCTACATTTCTCATAGCTATTTGTGCACTATCTGGAATCCTTATAAATAATTCCTTCAACTTCTGTTCTAATTTTTTTGCACGTTGTTTCTCCTCTTTTGTATCATGCTTTACCTGCTTGACTACTAGTTCTAGGGCATCCTTTCCATTTCTATTTTCCTATAATTCTGATGCATTTGTCCTTGTGTGCGATTGCACTTCCTGCACGACACTGACTTGCATTTTCTATAGTGACTTTGTTGGTATCTTTTCTAGTACCAATTGTACTTGTGCCATATTTTTAAGTGGTGTTTGGACTATGGCCTCATCCATTTGAAACATATCTGATGTTACTTGAAATATTGGACTTGCCTACGCTATGGTCTGGATGGTTTCTTCTTCGTTTCGCGTAGTCCTTTCCTCTTCTTTTGTTTTTGAGGGGATGGGTTTTGTTCCCCTTTCATACCTTTTCATTGCTTGTATTTGTTCTAGGACCTTCCTGATATCGTCCAACTCAGTATGTATCCTCCCTCTTTGGTGTTCATCCTTTTCAAACTCCTCTATTGCATGAACATGTGCTCTTTCTGCAACAAGATCGACATCATCCTTAATGATTTATACTCTAGTATTTTCTTATGGGCCTTGGACTTCTTGCGCGACCCTACTGTATGTATAATTGGCCACTTGGGTGGCCCTGTTTCTTATGGAGTGGTTTTCGAAGGGGTTTCATGTTTAATTGTCTCCTCCCTTACTTATTCTTCCTACACCGAGACAATGTCTTTCTTCGCTGACTATGCCTCCTTCTTTGGAGCACTACCCTTCTTTTGCACTGGCTTCTGACTGGGCTTCCCCTGTTGTGTTGGATTTTTGGCTACCGCGTTGTCTCCTGCAAGTCTCTTGGATGATCCTACTTCCACTTCCTTTCCCTTTGGAATTTCCTTGGTGATGACCGGGATCTTCCAATCATCCTTCCAGTCTCGCATCGCAATTTCAACTTCCTCTACCTTGATGCAGAAACAAAGTTGCAACCATTATTTTTCTGGATCCCTGTGCTCTTGGATCCACATACTGTGGCGTGTATCTGTGAAGATGGATATACCTTGATACTGTGTGACCACTTCCAGAGTGATCATCCAGGTATTGGCCATGTTGTCTTGGATGTCCCTGAGATATCGCACAAAGGTACTTGCATTGCCACTTCTTCTCTTGGGGTCTGACATGATTCCCATGGACATGTATCGTGCTATGAGGTAGTGGCCTACTCTATCACAAAAATAACATTAGGGACACCCCTTCCACCCAATTAGTGCTATCAGAATCAACATCTAGGAATAGTGGAAATGTGTTTCTAAGTTTTGCGTGTCCTTGTAGTCGTCGAGGAACATGTTCATCAGATATGGGGCCTAGTTGAGCATGGTGCCATTTGCGCACTGAGTTGCAGTTGTGAAAACTTTTGTAGGGACCTCCTCTTGTGGAACTTGTGTATAAATTTGCATGCCATTAGTTTTGTGGCCATCTTGGTGGTTGCATTGTTGATTCTTTTGATGATAATCCCACATGAGCCTCTCTTTGTCCCATATATCTTCTTCATTTCCTTAGTGAGATCCTTTTATTTTTTCTTGTCATCTAGGTACTATGCAAGACTCTCACCATTCAATGGTAGGCCTGTGATAAACACGATGAGTTCTACATCGATGGATACAAGTTTTTCCAGCCATAAGAACCCTCTATGGAGGATTGCCATCAACTGCTTCATGCAGTTATTTACCTCTTTCCCCCTGTCGAATTGGGGAATATCAACCAAGTTTAAGATCCCTGTGTTTTCCAGGCATGCCACCCATTGCTTTGGCCGCATCATTGGGTCTCCAAATGGTCTTGTGCCTATGCTCTCCATGTACACCTACTGCACAAATTCATGAAATATTTTGGTTTCATCCACATCGTGTTCTGAGTATCTTATCCTTTCCACACGCCCTAGTAGATTTTTTGTGGCTTGCACCCCCTATGGAATGTAAGGTAACACAATTGAGGCATCAGGCTGCCTGCGTGGGGACGTCATGATGGGTTGTTTTCCCTTTCTTCTTATCGATGTGGTATAGGTCCCGACCTTTGGCTCTCTCTCTTCCCTGCCCAACTCTAGTTGCTCTGTAATATCTTCCACTTATCCTTCCTTCTGCTACATGGACCCTACCAGAGGTTGTGGTCTCACTGCATGAGACTCTGTCTGCTCACTGTCGTCCCCATTTTTTCTATGGGATGCTTCGACCCTCGCAAGTTTTTGTGGGTTTCCTGTGGCAACTGGTGCATGACCCTGTGCACTTTCATGGGAGTCCATATCAATCTCAACTTTCATCGGGGCTTGTGATTTTTCCTCTACCATTTTGGTGCTCACTGGTTCGACCTGTGGCAAGTGAATTACGTTGAAATTGATGATTCCCTCCCTCTGTGTAGTTTTCTACTCTGCCTTGATGGTTTCTTGCATTGATCGGAGACTATTGCATGTTTTGCGTGTTGTTTTTCTTGGTACGCCAAACTTTGGAGGTGCCATCATGGGAACTTCTTGATTTCTAGCTTGACCTTCGGTTTCTTTGAATATCTGTACTCGCCTATTCGCTTCCCATCTTTAACCTCGTGGGTTTGCTAATGCACAATAAGTCTTGCTTGGCATGCATTTCTAATTTATAGAGGGTGTCATTATTTCCCTGAATGGTCACAAAGAAGATTATTTCGTTGTTATTAATGCATTGAATATTTTTTAGTACACTTCATTCAATTCCATAAATGCCCCAATTCGTGCCTTTTTTTCCTAACGACCATTTTTTTTCTTTTCCCGTCATTGGTCCCTATTCCGGTGCACTGCACTTTTCCAATGTGTCATGTATTTCTGCTGTGAATTTTCCTTAGTGTGCATTTTTTTCTCTCTGTCAACCATATGCTGCGTGTGGACATTTTTTATTTTTGTCACACTGATTCCACTATTTATGCGCATGACATTTCCCATTATTTTTGTCTTTTCTTTCTTTTCTACTTTTGTATTTCTTTTTTCTTCTTTTTCTCCTTTTTATTTATTTTTATCATTTCCTTGTCCTAGCCTCTACTATAGTACACTATATACATTCCTTTCTTTCACTGCATTGTAACTTCTAAAGGTTGGTAGGTCAAGTGTCCATGTACAGTTTCAGTCGACTACCATTGATCATTCCTTTCAATTATTTTCCTTCCAAGTCTTTTAGTTGCACATATCCCCCATCTATGAAAGTATTTACTTCATATGGCCCTAGGCAATGCATTCTAAACTTACCAGGATGTAGAGAAAAATTACTGTCATAGAGCAGGACTAAGTCTCCCTCCATTAAACTCTTCTTTTTAATATGTATGTCATGTCAGGCTTTATCTCTTTCCTTCTGTACTTCTTGGTGAAATCCTTCCAGAATGATGTCCTCTTCCATTTCGATTAGTTGATTTAACCTTTCCTATACTGCGCCTCTTTCTGTCATGTTGCTAATAGTTGCTACGCGTAGAATGGGTACCAGAAATTCTAATGGGACCACTGCTTCCTGCCCATACACCAACCTAAATGGTGTATGTCCTTTTAGCTTCTTACATGTGGTCCTATATACCCATAGTACTACTGGTATTTTCAAGTCCCAATCATCTCTGTTGACATTGTAGATCTTAGTCAAAGCATTCTCCAAGATCTTATTGAAGGCTTCTACTATTCCATTTGCCTAAGGATGGTATGGTGTACTATTCTAGTGATAGACCTCAAAATCCTCAGTCATAGCCCTGATGGTAATGTTGATAAAGTGAGTGCCTTGTTCACTCATCAAAATCCTTGAACACCCAAATCTAGTGATCACTTTCTCAAACAAGAAGTGTGTTGTTTTCTCCACGCTACAGTATTTTACTGGTGCTTCTTCTTCCCATCTTGTTAAGTATTCAGTTTCAATAATGATATCTCTAGCTCCTGATATTTTTGTTGGTGGATTGATTGGTCCAAGTAATTCTATTTCCCATTTTCCAAATACCTGCAAGGTTACTTGTGGTATTAGAGGCATTTCATCCCTTATGTTGGGTTTGTCAACTCTCTGACAGACATCACATTTCTGGAAATATTCTTTGGCATCTCTATGGACTGTTGGCCACCATAATCTTGTGCACAATACCTTATGTGTGGTATCTTTTCCTACATAGTTTCCTCCAGCTATACCTTCATGAGCTTCTGCCAAAATTCTAGGCATTTCATGCTCTAATACACACCTTCTCAAAATTCTATATGCAACCATCTTGTATAAGTGTCCCACAATCAGTTGATAGTCTGCAACTCTGATTACCATATTTTTCTTCTCCGCGGTGCTAAAATATTGTGGTCCAATCCTTGTACTTAAGTATTCAATGATATCAACAAAGTATTCATTAGCTACTTGTACTGAAAATAACTGCGCATCAGGGAAGTTGTCTTCCAAGTTGGTAGGTTCTTATCCATTACTTACCCTTGATAGGTGATCAGGTCTTGCATTTAGATTCCCTGGTTTGACTATCACTTCAAAATCAAATTCTTAGAATAAAAATAGCCATCTACAGATCCTCCCCCCAACACTGTCTTGTTGAATAGATATTTGAGGGAAGAATTTTTTGTGAACATCTTAAAGTGTTTACCCAGTAAGTAGTTCCTGAACTTTTGAAGTGCATACACCATGGCTAGGCCTTCTCTTTCTGTGGTGTTGTAATTATGCTATGATTCTGAAAATGTTCGTCTTGCAAAGGCCATAGGATGGTCTAAGTTCCCTGCTCCTGGTTGCGCCAAAATTGCTCCAAGTGTTATGGTTGATGCATCTACATGCACATGACATGTATTTTCCCAATATGGGAATACTAGGATAGGTGTTGTGACCATATTTTCTTTTAAGGTGTCCAACCCTTGTTGACATGCCTCATTCCACTGGAATCTGATATCCTTCTTTAACATTTTTTTCCATTATCAAAGTAATCTGTGCATACCCCTTTATAAATTTCCCATAATAGCATGTATGTCTCAGGTTTTCTCTCAACTGGCGCACAAAAGTTGGTGGTGTTAAGTTTAGAATGACTGCAATCTTAGTAGGATCTACTAGTAAGCCTTGTTTACACACTATATGTCCCAAAAATGCATTTCTTGATATTCAATGATATCTAACATTGCCTTCATCTTTCCAACATTAGTATTAATACTTATGCATGGTCCTTTAACAAACTATATACAGTCCATTCATACAGATATACTTCTAAAAACTGATGTATGAATTCCTTAAAAGAAAATATGACTACTCTTGAAAATATGGTTGGTGCATTCTTCAAGCCAAATGGCATGACTGTATATTGGTAGGATCCCCACTCTGTATAAAAAGTAGTATTATGCATGTCCTCTAGAGCTATTTTGATCTAATGGTAACCTGAGAATCCATCTGTAAATGAATATGCTTCCTGGCCTCCCACATTCTCTAAGACTTCCTCTATAAAGGGGGTAGGAAAAGGGTCATGTAAGAAAGAATTATTAATTTTTCTCATATATACACAAATCATTATCCCCCTTGTTTCTTTTCTTGGACTACCATAGGAATTATCCATTTAGATTCCTCTATCGGTTCTATGATACCGGCTTCCAACATTCTATCAATTTCTTCTTTCACTTTCTACTCATACACTAGATTCATTCTGTAAGGTCTCTACTTGATAGGTCTTGCCTTGGGTTTGAGGGGTATCTTCATCTCACCTAGATCCTTGGCTATGCCTTTCATTTCTATAAAATTAATTAGAAATAGGTCACTCTATTCATGCAGTAACTCTTTTATTATTTCTACTATTTGTTCATCCCAATAGTCTCCAATACTTTCCATTTTAGGATTGTCAGTTGTCCCAATGTTGACTTTCTTCACTTTGATTGGTGCAACAAATACTTCTTATTCCAGAGATGGACCTTCCACTTATCTTTCTCCTTCAATTTATGTAATTTTTATGTTGCACGGGTCATCTTCATATGGTTCTTCCTCTTCAACATGATATCATGACAATAGTTATTTGAATGTATTTCTATTCTATTGTTTATATTATGCCATGAGTTCAACCTATGGTTCATCAATAAATATCACACCTCTTATATGGTTCAATTATGAATCAATGTTGGGTTTCTCATGTTCAAATGAGAAGGTTACTACAAATTTTTGTTGTAAGGTTGTCCATTTTGTAGTTCCTCTGTGCATCTCCTAGTCTATATATCATTTCTCTAGGATTCCTTCCAATGTATGGATCAAGTGATAAGGCCATTCTTCTGGTGGTGTCATCCTCCATTGTGTTTTTCACTTCTCCAAATGTTTTGTTGGTGTTACATTCCCATCATACCTATTCATTTTCTTGCTCCCCTATTATATGCCAAATCTAATGCGCAATAATTGCTTACATTGGTACCAGTCTCGAATTGTTTATTTGTGTGCACCCCACCATCAGGAAGGTGTGGCCTTGAGTGCAATATCTACGACTAATATTATTTTATTGTCTAATACTTCCTCTTCATATTTTGTTAGAAATTACTCTAAGTCATTTACCCCATGAAAACTAGGAGTTTCTATTATCTTTGTACCAACCCATCTTACTGGGCAATCTATTCTTGCGCACCTTCTTGTGGAAACTTCATGTAATCACTATTGCCAATTCTACAAACCTATATCTGAGTCAGAAGCACATGATATGTTGCTTCTCCAGTTGAGTACCCCATATGCATTTGGGTTGACATAATCCTCTTCACGCATGATGGTTATGTACAATTGGTTTATTTCTTCCAAATCCAAGCAAGTGGATTCTACAAACCTTTCTCCCTCTGAAGGATCTAATGGTGTAATGACTCTATATTCACTTGATTCAAACATCATTTTCCTTGTCTTCAAGTTGATTATGGATTGATTATCAATTTCCCAATCCAATCCAAGAAATGTTGTGTAAGGTGTTGTACCATTTATTGTTTCTATTACTTCAAAATCTGCCATAGTGCACACTCCATCCAAATATACTGGCACAACTTTAAGCCTTCCAATTTGTAAAACTCTTTGTTGATTTGCTCATTTCAACTAGATAGGTGAATATCCTAGTGTGGGTTCTCCCATACACTATGATGTATTTTTAGGTTAGACATTTACTTCAGATCCTAAGTCCAGTATAATATCACCCATGTTGAAGTCCCTAATGTTAGCATTTAGTCTGAATTCCCCACTTGTCCTTCTTCTTGTATGGACATGATTGAATGTTTTCTTCTCTAATTTTCCTTCTACTTGTGTGTTACATCTTTCTAGCAGTTTTGTAATTTCTTAACAGATGATGGATTGTTTAATAACATAACACATGATTGCAGAAACGTTTTTATACTACCTACTTGTTCTAATGGTTGGGTTTCACTGGTATGGTCCATTGAGGAAGGATTTTCGTACATTGGTGTGTTATGAGAATGTTGTGTGGCTGATGTAGATGCACCATTTTTCTTGAGAAGCTCTTGCCTTTCCTTCTTGAATGTTTCCTTTTCTTTCCATGCATAAAACTTCTTTTGTGGTTCAATATTCTTCTTCACCCATTTATGTTGCGCTGGATCTTGTCTTACTACGTCAGTTCTTATCTTAGATCCTCCTTAAGTGACTATATTGATGTTTCTTCCATCATCCATGGATTCTACATAAATCCACTGTACATTCTCGTTGTTTTGGTTCATTTTTTCTTGTATTTTTCTTAAGAGTGTCGGACAATCTTCTGTGTCATGGTTTGTTGCGCGATGGTACATGCATGTCGTTGGTGGAAGTGGAAATTCCCTTTCATAATGTCCTGGATATTGGAAGTTGTGGAGCACTACTGGCCCTCTTCCTCATCCAAATCCTCCTCTACCTTGTCCTCCACCTCTGTATCCATCCTGATCTCCTCGTGTTGCGTTGTACTGAGGTACCTGGTTATACTGGGTGGGGTTATACTGTGGCTACACATTTTTGTATTGTGGCTACGTAGTGTTATACTGCTGCTACGCATTGTTGTATGAAGGTGGTGCCTCGTTGAACTGAGGTGAAAATTTCCCTATCATAATTTCTACTTGCACCCTATAAGTATTTAAATTTATTTCTCTCATCAGCTCCATCATCCTACAATATTTATCATCATGACCCATTGACTTGCAAAAATTGCAGTATGAACTTTTGGGTACTGTCTGATACTTTTTCATCATTGGACAATGATATGGATCATTCCCATGTGTTTTAAAAATCTCACACCATGTTCCTCATGTTGGAAAAGGGTTTGGTACTCTTGTTTCCATGTACTGCGCGAAAGTTGAACATTCGTTCTTATGGTGTCATTATGTCATGCATGTGGTACACCAAACAATTTCCCTTTTTGCTTTTCCCTTATTCTGGTTAATTTGAAATGTTAGGTTCTTCAGATCCTCCTTCATCTCCTCTATTGTTGGATTTGTCTTCTGATACTAGTTCTCTTCCAATTGTAAGGCTTCCTACAGAGCCTCTGCCTGAGTTTGGAACTTCTGTTGTCTTAAAGGGTATTTCAAATGTGGTAACAATGAGTTCACAGATAAGTGCCTATGTTGTATGCCAGTAATTGCATACTTCAACTTACCTTTCAACCGTTTGAACCTATGATCAATCTCCCAAACAGAATCACCTAGTTTTTTTATAATTTCAATCATTTCATTCATATACTGATCTTCTGATCTAGGCTTTTGAAATTTAGTTATTAGTGGTTTCTTCACATCTGCAATAGTCCTTGTTACTCCTGGTGGACTGTTTACATCTAGGCTCATGTACCATTCCAGTGTGTGGTCTCTGAGTGTGATAGATAACTGTGCAATTTTTGTATCCTCGTATGTGATCTTCTTTTCTTCCAAGATCTTTTCATAGATGAATAAGTGTTTTTCAGGGTCCTCTAATGCCTCTCCTTGAAATTTTGGTAACCTGATCGTGGGATCATGTCCTGCCATTTTGAACTATGTCTAGCTACTTCCTCCACACAATGTATATATTTGATTGTTACTTCCTACACTGGATCCCCTAGTTGATGCTCCTTGACTGGATCCTTGTCTTGTCATTCTTCTTCGAGTAAAATTTGGTTGTTTATACATTGATGTTCTTTCTGGTGTACTAGTCACACATGGGGTTATAGGTTCCACACTGACATTGATATGGATTGGATTTTTTCCTTCTGTTCATGCCATTGGACCTCCTATTTTCCTTTCATACATTGTGTGCATAATTTCCTGAATCTTCTCCACATACCAGAGATCCTCTACCTCTTCTTCATCACTTTCCAAGACCTCTCTATCAGCTATGGCTCTCTTCTTATTATTCATATTATATTGGTAGGGTGCTCCATTGCACATCTTTCCAATTATTTCCATTATCTTATTTATCTGGTCTTCCTCCATCATGATTGGGTCCATGGCCTCCTTCTTCTTTCCCTTATCCATTTCTTCCTCCATTTCTCCACCTCTTGTCAGTGCTTCCCCCCTTCCCCCATTCACACATGGAAGTTTAGTTTTATGATTCCATGGTCATCACACTGTTGTTATACAATAAAATATTGATTGAAGTATAAAATGATATGATATACTTACCTATGGTTCCTTTTAGAAAATCCTTCTCTTATGCGCTATAAGACTTTGTGGTATCTACTGCAAATTCAGTGATAGACCCTGCAACAATATTGCCTAACCAGAAATCTACTGCGCACGTAAATTTGTTATTAACTTGTTGTAACTGTACGATCTCCACAGGATTCCACTCTAGTTGTCTGATATGATTTGTTGGGTGGTTGTCTTTTACCCTCAATAACCACTCCTGCAACAAATGTGGGAAATCATAGAAAAATACCTCATCCAAGTCACTAAACATGTATTTGTCAAGATATTTGTGTGGTATTATCTTAGGGTTTCTATTATCCTTCTGTGTAAACTCAAGTTCCTTTGTTTTCAACCATCTTTCAATCTCTTCCTTTGTTGGATTCCACAGCCTGAACATTCCCTCCTATACTTCCATTCTCCATGTGATTCTTCCACAGATCCCTTCCACTCAATCATATGCAATTCTAGCCTAAAACAGAACCATTTGTTGATTTCTATCTCTCACTTATACTTCTTGGGCTGACCCAAGTTCGGATCTCAATAGGTTTCCAAAAAAACCCTCTAAAACTATCGACCCTCCTGGTAAACCAAAAGGAAACACAATGCACAGAGTGCATTGCGCTGTCTCACTCGAGATATATTTATGGGTGACTACAATGCTCAAGTGCTTACAAACTAGGAATGAGTGGGGATATGGGAGTGTATTATTCCTTCTTCATGAATTCATCATGTTATTCATCCAAGTATTCTTAGGATTCATTCATCTTTTAGGCTCATGCATGCATTCTAATATATATATCTTAACCATTCATTCATAAACTAATCATTAATAGAAAGTAAACATGCAATAAACATGACACATAACACATGTTTTACTGTGGTTCACCCCCTCCTAGGCTACGTCCACAAATATTTGGCTTCTCTTATCTTTTATTTAGTCTTCTACAAAATATGGCATTGCGCGCATTACATATTCCATCATACAATCATGAAGAGGTTCAAGAACCTCTGTGCGGAAGACTAGATCACACCAGGCTCCTTAACCTATAACCTAACCCTCAAAATATGGCTTACTTGAATCTTCTATTACCTTATTACAATCATAATAATGAATATCCGCTCATTGAATTTATTTAACATCAAACTTACAACTATTGAACAACAACTGAACCCCTAACCTAGACCTCTTAGGTTCTTATTTATACTATTTTACAAGCTTATAGCCATTATAATCTTTGTTAAAACCCTAACCCTGTCATGGTTAGACTTTCCTTCCTTCCGGCCTTGCATGTTTCTCCTCTTACATGCTTATTTTTCTCATGCATGCTAATTTACCTCATGTGTGCTACTTTTCATTGTGCATGTTTCATTTTCTGCCAGTTGTTCTTCTCCAAAATTAGGCCTGTGCTCAAAATAACCTTCCTTCTCAAAATAGGTCTTTGCCCAACAGATCTTCAATAAACTTATGAGCACCATTTGTCCTTGTAAAACCTACACAAATTGTTCCTCTATGACCAATAATTGGTTCTCCAATTAATGCAATGTTATTTCATTGACATAACGTGGGTTGTCACATAAGGGATCAATTGACTCACTAGATGATTATGTACAATGTGGACTATCCTCCTCATACAAGTTTTATGATATTTTCCCATCCACCAAATCAGCTCCTTTGTTTTCATATTCTGGTACAATCATGTCATAAATAGGATGAGGTATGTCATCATTAACATCATACATAGGGAAATATGTTGGATCCTCAATATCGGTTGATTGGAATATTTCCTCATGGTCATCAGAAGTAGGAAAATATGTTGTATCCTCCTCTTTTTTCTTCAAAGGTATACCCATTCGATACACTAATGTCATCGGTCTCATCGATTAGCTCATTTTATGTATCATAGGCTATCTCTATGCACACATCCCCCTCGTGGCTAGATGCATTCTCCACCGAAAGGTCAACCTGAGGTTCTGGAAATCTATTGGTGCATAGTGGGCAGACTGGGGGTTCAACATTAATTCACCAACAAAACCCTAAATATATTGGCCCTTTCGGCATCACTTGCAAGTAGGTGAAGTCTAACCCAAGGTACATATGGGGACTGTAAGAACCATGTTGTTGCATTCATGAAAGGATGTGAAGCATTCATTCTTACCAATCTACTTATCATTCATTCATTATCCTTTATCTTGTGTGCGCATAAACATAACAACATATAACATATTTGTATTAATTTTTCATTCATTACATGTGTGCAATAAACATAATCGGAAATAAACACATTAGATCATCACACAGAGACATCATCTTATAACTGGTTCACCCAATTTGGGCCATGTCCACAATGACAAGATTCTTATGTTATCATTCAATATCAACTCTTATAAAATGTTCATATTGTTCTCATACATGATATCTCAGTTCTACCCAAAATTCCCTTGTCGTTCACACCTACAATGCACACTTATCTTATTCTTGCATTGCAACTAGTTCTACCCCTCAACCAATAGCCTTTTACAACTTACAAACGCATTTTCTACGCAAAACCCTTACATATTTATACATTGACACTAGGGCTTATCCATTTGGAAAATGGACCAAAAGGCCTAAGTAAATTCTAACTGTCTTTTGTCAGACATAATGTAATGGATGTATTGTCATTGATGTCAACAGTCGATGTGACTGATGTGATGATAAGTTGGTATGAACAATTGTCATTGATATCAAAAATATAATTGTTAGCATATAATTGATGTCAAACAGTTGGAAGATATGGAAAGATAAAATCTCAGGAGGGTTAGTGAATGAAGATAAAATCTTAGAAGAGATGGTGTGATGAATCTCAGAAAGACCATTGGAGGATTGGTCAATGACCATATCAAGTTGTGATCGTCGGATATGTAAGACAGATCAATGGTAGGGATGAATTGTGGAGGGTGAAAGAAGAATTAAATGACTCGCTAATTACAATCCCACAATTGATATAGATCGTCATATCTCATAAACTCAAGTATCGACGACTATGGTTGATCCAACAAACTATCAGATTAAGTTGGATTAAGTTGTGACCGTCGAATGCACAATCACCAGATCAACGACAGGAATAGATTGTGGAGATTGAAAGGAGAATTAAATATCCTACTATTTCCAATCCTGCAATTAGTCAGGATCGTCAAATATTATAGCTTCAAAGATCGATGATTGTGGTTGACTCACCAACAAACGCACAACTTCAAACTGCGGATCTCAGGTGACGAGTTAAATCACTCGCAATTTGTGGTTCCACAATCATCCTTGATCGTTAATCTTCTTCGAGAGTCTTCAGGACTGTTGTATCACTTTAAGTGGAAGGATAGGATAAGAAGGGAAAAAGGGTTGATAATTTGAATACCCAAATACCCTATAGTCGTTGGATCACTTTTTGAGTGGAAGGACAGGATAAGAAGAAAGGTTGAGTTCTCGATTACCCAAATTTTCGTCAACCTTCAGATCAAATTAAAATGAAAGGATAGGATAAGCAGAAAGATATGAGATCTCAATTATCCAAATTTATGTCAGCCATTGGATCAAATTAAGTGGAAGGATAGGATAAGAAAAGATGGAGGGCCTTTGGATTTAAACCAAGGCAAAGAAGCATCGTAGATAGATCTAATCATCAATATAAGATATTGATCAAACAGACATCATTCACTTCGGTTCTAAATATGTAATGAGTTTACACTTCAGGAATCTCACTTTGGAATATTTTTGAAGTCGAGATATCGAAATACTTGAAGTCCTGAAAGCTGAAATTCTGAAGTCACTCTCAACCGTCGATCTGAGATACCCTTTGGATACTATTCTAACCGTTAGATCAAAGAGATGAATATGTGTCACATCGGGAGATCTACGTCAGCAAGGACATTTGGTAGACCACTTCAGCATGCCACATCAACAAGGACATGTGGTAGACCACATAAGAAAGGACATGTGACAGATCACGTTAGCAGACCATGCTAGAAAGGACACATGGCACAGTAAGATAATGACAAGTGTCAAGTTGAAATCAGCATTTCAAGTATGTGTAAATCATGAATCTGAGTGACACATGGCAGCTACTCGGCTTGTTCCATGTCATCAAGTGACGTAAGTAAGTTACGTCACTCCGGTAGATTTACTTCGGGAGTTTCACCACCAAAGAATAGCCTAAGTCCCGAAGTCCCGGATGTCGAAGTCCTGAAGTAGACATGAGTCATTTGATATGAAAGATCACTTCAGGTGTATTCTCAATCGTTGATCATATTACAATGGAAGGATAGTGTAAGTAGAATAGCCAAAGTCCTGGAGCAAATGGTGGTCGTCCATCACAATGCTTGATTAAGTCTTAGCCATCAGATTAAGAAATGAAAGGATGAGTGTAAGGATCAAATTTGACCATTGATCTGCTTTCGCAAAATATACTATCTGATCTGATTCAAAAATTTGAAAAGTCGAAATCCTAAAGTCTTGAATGACGAAGTCTCGACTGTCATCCATCTTGTTAGCTCCCAAAATGAATTAGTCACTTGGTTTCATTTTGTAGGTGATAACATTGTCATCTGTAGGATTCTCTATTTATTTTTAGATTCTTCTAGTGTCAAAAACTTAGGTTTTAAATTCATGCCTTAGAAATAAGTTGATCCATAAAGGTTGTTTTTATAAAATTTCATGAAAATATTTTCAACAGCTAACGTATGTTTCAAGGTTGATGTTAGCTGGGGAAAGCAGTAGCTTTCAATGGTTGAAGTGTACTCTTACGAAGACAGGCTAGCTAGTGAAAGCACTAAACAAAGGGTTTTCTTCCATAATTCTAGAAATCAAAAAGAGACACGCTCGACACATGTCACATAATCGTTACGAGGTGCTAGTCAAAGCAAGTAACAATGAAGATACCGTTATGCACGTTTTAAATCGGATATTATGGTAGATCATGCTCCTGATTGCATGCTTCAGCAATGATAGCATTGGAGATGATGAATTCACATTCATCATCACAGGTAAAGGAGTAGTACCACTCACCCAATGAAATCAAATCAACACTTCATATTTTGAACATGCACTGTTCATAGGTAATATGGTATGGTTCCATATTTGAATTGGCAACACCGAGAGTTTTCACCAGTGCCAAACCTTGGCTCAATCAGGAAATTACCATGACATTGTCTGCCAATTGTCCGAGGTTCGAGTCACAGATGGAAAGGAAATGAAGTGATTTATTGTTGAGGAAAGAATTAGATAGCATATCATTCTTACAGTCGCATCCAAATGTGCAAAAACATTTCTCAGACACAGGTTGCATGAGTTATGTTGAAAGGTTACAAAATGGTTTCCACCAAATAATAGTTGAAGCATTTGCTAAATCATATGATGGAAACATAGCTAGTGTGGGTTCTGTAGAAATGATAGTCGATGAAGCCGCCATTTCCACAACAACCAGCTTACCAATATCAGGCCAAAGCTAGTTTAAGACAACAACAACCAAGAATTTGAATTTTAGGGTATACCTAAGGAAGAATTCAGAGACATCAACTGGAAGAAAAGCATGCTAGTTTCTCATCTGGAAGATGAATGGAAGGACCTGTTTAAAGGCATTCAACTCTATATCACCTTATAAGGCAGGTATGATAAGCTAATGTTATATCATTTCAAACTTTTAGATCATTTCACAGGGAAGACCCTCCTAAATTTACCTTTCTTCCTTCACAAAAGCCTAACCAAAGTATGTAAAAAGATTAGAACTGAACCTCTAAGTATAAAAAACACTCTTTGTCATTTTGGCTTGATCAAACTGATAATTCTAGAAGAACTAAGACAAAGAGGAAGGAATTGGAAACATTTTCTTTTTGGGGAAGGCTTTGAGACCCAAACTCAACCCATGAATGAGTAGAAGAAAATTGTAAAAAAAAAGTTAACTCCTCAGAGCAGCTCAAGGAGGAGGAGAGATTTTCCAGAACCACCAGAGGACAGGATTTCTAGCATAAATTCTAAAACAGCAAAGAAAAAGTTATATTTTGAAACCAATTCAAAGCAACCTACAGTAAAAAAGACAAATATTCTCAATTTTCCATACACAGACTAGGAAACAAAGACAGAGAAAGAAGATGAAAGTCCAACCATTAAAATCCCTGCACACTCCATGGAAATTGCACAAGACTGTGATACTTTTACTCCCATTGATGAAGGTGAAACATCAAAGAGTAAAAATTCAAAGAAATCACAAAAAATTAAGGAACTGAAAGAGGTGATTGCACAACAGGAGGTTTTGGAAAGAGTAATCAAGGCAAGATACAAATCCCTATCTGACAATTTTGCAAAGACAAATGCAACATTTGAGAAGTTGGCTTGTGAGAGTGTCAAAGACAAAAAGAGAAAGGAGAAAATCACTAAGGAATATAACAGTTTGTGATGGTTAGCAAAACGCCTTAAGAGGAAAATTAAGAAATTGAAGCAGAAGAGTAAGTCACATCCAGATCTACAGGTACTAGCCGAGGTTGTTGTGAATATGCAGGGAGATAAATCAAAGGCAAACTAATTTTTTGGTAAAACAACATTTTTGGAGATGAAAGGTTCCTTTTTGGCCAAAGACAGAAATTTCACTAGTGCAAAGGGTAAATTTACAACCAGTTAGCTGGTGAAAAATAGAACTTTCACCAGCTAACTAGCAGATCATAAGGTGAATTCGCTGGTGAAAGTACAGAAAGAAATTTTTGGAAAGCTAAGATGGAGTGAGGCAATTTTGAAGTATTTAAAAAGGGTTTGAGAGCATCGAAGGATTAACCACTTAATCAAGAAACACTCAGCATCAGAGATTCGTGGAGATTTTGAGACCAAATGCTAAATTGGTCAACTAAAGTTTCGGTTATGGTTATTAAAAGAGTCCAGCTACAAAGGACAGGTGCCTTTACCCTTCCATGACACAACAGAGTCCTAAAGGTGATGAAGTACAGATGTCAAAATCAACATAGAAGACAGTTCAAGTTCTAGGAACTAGTCTTTGCTTATCAATTGTATTCAGTTAGTTTTATTTTCTATATTTAGATACAGATCCAAGTTTTCAAGATCTAAAAAACTGATTGTAAAAGGATATAAATGCCTATCTTTTCTAAGAGATAAGGGTTCAATCTGGGAGACATTTTTTAGCTATTGTACTAGACTTTTATTATTGATAATAGAATCACAGTCCTCTTTTGTTTTCAATATCAGATTCTTTCATATTTCATTATTCTGCACTTTATTTCAGTTTAGCTCAGCTTCTAAGAACTGCCATCTTCTTATTAAGCTCATGAAATTGAATTAAAGGTCTTCTTGTTCTCTTGTATGACCTTGCATGTTAATGTATTTGGTTATCTAGACTAGTTTTCTTCATCCCCTATTCAACTATGTTGTCTGATTATTGATTTCTAAAATCACTGTCTTATTCGAATGCATGATAAGTGGTCACTTTCATTATATTTTGAGTTATCCCATTATTCCAAGAATACCTATTTACCATATTATTAAGTTACCAATCATCTTTAGTTTACAACCCTAAAGAGTTTCTTGGAGTGATAACAAATTGGCGTCGTTGCCAGGGAAACGAAATTTAAGCTCTTCTTTCCTGGCATACGACACAAAGCTAATCTTTGATGATAGACAAAGATTAGACATTTTATTGGTTGTAACTATCTATCTGGTGACTCCACAAGTTCATCTTGGCTCCTAAGAGGATCAATACCAGGGAGAATCCACAAGAATCACCTGTCACACCAGTGCCCAATCCAGAACTAATTCTCAGAAGAGGAAAAACATTTCAGGGTCAAACTTTAAAATCAGACATAGAAGGTAATCCTCTCTTTAGTTCTAGAAAATCTACTACAGAAATATTTGAATTGTTTTCCAAGAGTGATGATGAAAAAGAAACTGTAACTACTGTAGAAGAATCAAGTATTTCTTATCAACAGGAAAATATCAGTGATGATGAATTGATAAATTCAAAATTGGTTGAAAAAGCATCTAAGACCTTAGAAAGAAATCAGAGTTCTTCCTCTCTTGAGTCTTTTCATTCACAATAGAAAGAAGATCATTTAAACATTTACACTAGCCTCCTTCCTATAGAACATCTTCTTCAAGAGTTGTCTTCTAAAGGTGAAGAAAACTTAGCTGAACAACTTGCAAATTTTTATAGAGCCTCGTATCAGACCTCTTTCCCATTAAAGAATTCACCTCCTTTACATTCCACCAGTGTTGAGGAATCAAAGAAAAAACTATCACCTCTCTCACCCCTGATCATTATGGTTTCACCACCTCCTTTGACCAAGATGCAACAAATCCTAACTGCTAGGTATGCGCCACTAATATTGCCAAACCCAGTATCAACTATGCCAATAGGAGACTATCAGAAGTATATGCCCAAATTCACAGGCGGGTGTGATGTGACTGCTGAAGAACATATTGAGGCCTTCTACAATTATGCAGAAAACCTTAATATTGAGGAGGAAGATGTTTGGACCCGAGTTTTTGTCCAAATCTTACATGGACATGCTAGGAAATGGTTCAAAGAACTCCCTACTGGTTCCATAGCTGGCATCAAGCAATTAGATGACACCTTCTTGAAACATTGGGGTGATAGAAGAGAATTTTTGTACTATATTAATGAATTTGGAAATCTAAGGAAAGAAACTGATGAGTCAGTCTCTAATTTCACTAAGAGGTTTAACAGAATGTACAGTAAAATACTAGCTGAGATAAAACCTTTAGATGCCTCTACCAAAATCACATATGCAAATTCATTTGACGCGGAATTTTGTTTGTTGTTGAGAGAAAGGAGATCACCAACACTACCCCTGATGCAAGATTCCGCCCTTCAAGTGGAATCAAATATTTTGGCTTCTCAAAAGCTAAAGGGAAACTCTGATAGGAGAAGGCCGAGAAATGAAGCTTCTTCTTCATCAAGTGCTGACCCAAAGTTAGATAAAATGGCTAAGATGTTAGAGTCTCTACCCTCTGAGATATCTAAGCTCAAAATTGAAAATAATCATCCTGTCAAGGGAAGGACTACTTATGATTATGCAAATAAAAACCCAAATCAAAATCCCAACAATTTCAGAAGAAATAATCAGCCAGTGCAGATTTTGCAAAGAGAAAGGAATTCTTCTGAGGATCAGAGAATAAAGGATCCTTTTAAAAATGTCGTAATGGACGAAGATGAAGGTGATTATCAAGAAGATGGAGAGGATAATATTCATTGCGTTTGAGAGGAGTTAGGGAAATCTTATCTGACACAACATGACTATGAAGAGGCATTGATGACTGAACAGACAGAGGAAAATTCTGCTGATGATGGCATTTTTTCAATGGAAGAGAAGAACAAATATAATCTCAAATCTAAGTCTGATACTGCCCAATAGAATGCACCAACCTCTCCCAAAAAGAGCACAACCCCTGTTAAGAAAAAAGATCAGACATCAGAGAATCAACAAACAAATCCTTCAAAGGTAAATACACCAACTCCTCCCAAGAAGACTGTTGCCCCTGTCAAACAACAAATTCAGAAAATTCAGATCCCTGCTGATCAGCAAAGAATTCAAAAAGGCCCTTCAAATGAGGTAAAGGTTTCTGATAAAATATCATATTCTTTCAATTTTGAGGCTAAAATACAGAAAATTAAAATCCCCATCCCTTTGGTTGAGTTAATGAAAAATGAAACATTCAAGAAAGATATCCTCAAAACTCTGGATCCCAAATCCATATCTCCTTCTGCTGATATTCTCAATACATATGATGAAAATCCAACCATTACTCTGGGCCAAATGATAGAAGATATAGATGAAAGTTGTCCACCTTTTTACATCTCTCTAAACATTCATGACAAAACACTACATAATTGTTTGTTGGACTCTGGTGCTTCTCACAACTTAATGCCAAAGGCGATCATGGATGATCTTGGATTAGAGATTACTAAGTCTTACCATGATATTTTCTCTTTTGACTCTCGGAAAGTCAAATGTCTCGGAATGATCAAGATTTGGCTGTAACATTGACCCAAGCATCTATGAAAACTATGGTTATGGATATTGTAGTGGCAGACATCCCACCAAAATTTGGGTGTTTGTTATCAAGATCATGTATGAAGAGTCTAGGTGGCACCCTTCAAATGGATCTCTCATATGCTACTATCCCTATTTTTGGAGGAGTATATAGAAGGTTATACAGAGAATCATAGTTGGCATATGTAATCAGTGACGAACAAAATCTAGCCAACCATCCTATCTATTCAGTTGACATAGGTATGGGATCTTGCATTTTACAAATTGATGATTCATTACAGAAGTAGCAGAAGATGATCTTTGGACCATGTTCTTCGATGGTGCTTGTACCAAAGAATCAGCAAGAGCAGGGGTGGTATTGATTTCTCCTTCAAAGAAAACTTATCATTTGTCCTTTAAGCTTGATTTTAAAGTGACTAACAACATTGTAGAATATGAGTCACTGCTCCTGGGATTAAATGCAGCCAAAGAGATGAAGATTCAAAGATTACAGGTATTCGGAGACGCAGATTTAATTATTCAGCAGGTAAACAAGTCCTTTCAAGTGAAACATATCAGGCTGAAATCCTATAGAGATGAAGTTTTAAGAGCAATCCATACTTTTACAGATTTCAAGATTTCATTCAAACCCAGAGCAGTGAATGAATTGGCTGATTCATTAGCTGTGTCAGCCTGTGCTTTTATTCCTCCTTTACCTCCTAAATTGAATTATGAAATCCATGTAAAGTATAGACCATCACTCCCTGATAATGTAAAATTCTAGAAGGTTTTCGAGGATGATGTTGAACTCACTAGATTTCTTGCAGTAATAGATGAGTTTGTAGATTTGCAAATTGATTTGGAAAATAAACATGATGAGGAAGCTGAGAAGTCGAAGTTTAGAAGAAAAATTGCAGCACATGAAATAGTACAATTGTCCACCAATAGAATCCCTAAAGGTTTGGTCCCTTTAGAATTTTTTTTTGATAATAATGATGTGGTTGTCAAATTGGAAAAGAGGGAAGAAGACTCAGAAGTTTTTTAGTATAATGTAGCCAGTGAATAGGATGCTAAATATGTCAACTTAGCTTCACATTTGACTGAAAAACAAAAGGCTGATTATGGTGAATTGTTAAAGGAGTTTGCTGACATATTTGTTTGGCAATATGATGACTTGAAGACTTTCAACACTGAAGTAATTTAGCACAAGATTCCCTTGAACAAAGATACAAAACCATTTAGGCAGAAACTTAGATCTTTTAGTCCTATGTTGCTACCTACCATGGAAAGGGAAATCAAGAAGCTATTGGATGCCCGCATTATCACACCTCTTAGATACTCATAATGGATTGCAAATCTTATATCGGTCAAGAAGAAAAATGGAGAGATCAGACTTTGTGTGGATTTCAAAAATCTGAATAAGTGCTCTAGGAAGGACAACTACCCACTGCCCAAGATGGAACATATTTTATAAAAGGTGTCAGGATCAAAGGTGATGTATTTTATTGATGGGTTTTCCAGATATAATCATATTTTTGTCCATCCAGATGACAGAGAAAAGACCGCCTTTACCACTCCATGGGGTATGTTTATGTACGAAAAGATGCCTTTTGGATTGATGAATGTAGGAGCGACATTCCAAAGGGTGATGGACATTGCTTTCGTTGGGGAGAAAGACAAATTCGTCTTGATATATCTTGATGACATTGTTGTTTTTTCAAGCAGCCATGAACATCATTTGCAACACTTGAGAAAGACATTCATAAAATGTCGAAGGTATGGCATCTCTCTTAATCCTAAAAAATCTAATTTTTCACTCAAAGAAGGGAAATTACGTGGACATATTGTTTCAACTAATGGGGTGAAGATTGATCCAAAAAGAGTAGAATCCATTAAAACCTTATCTCTTCCTAGATCAAAAAAGGACATTCAGTCTTTCCTTGGAACTATAAACTTTATCAGGAGGTTGATAGCCAACTTTGTAGAACTTACAAAGCATATCACTTCTCTGTTAAGAAAGAAATCAGAAGTAAGATGGACTGAAGAATTTAAACACTCCTTCAATGCTATCAAAGAAGCCATTACTACAGTCCCTATTTTAATCAGCCCTAACTTTGACAAGGAGTTTTATATCTTTCCATTTGCTTCAAAAGATACAATTGCAGCAGTACTATTGCAGAGAAATGCCGATGATCAGGAACAACTAGTTTCCTTCTTCAGTAAAGTCTTAAGGGATGCTGAAGTGAAGTATGAGTTATTGGAGAAACAAGAATACATGCTCATCAAGTCATTAAAAGCCTTTAGATTTTACATCCTTCAAGCCAAGGTAATAGCTTATGTGCCTTATATTTCAGTTAAAGATGTGCTTATACAACCCGACATAGATGGAAAAAGGAGTAAGTGGATAGAAAAGTTAATTGAATTTGATGTTGAGATCAAACTGACAAAACTTGTGAAAGGTCAAGGCCTTGCCAAACTTCTTGCAGAAGAAAATTGTAAACTGCTTGAGATAAATTTGGTAAGTATAAATGCAGATAATGTTCAGTCTTAAGAGGATGAAGGAAGTGAAGAAATGTAGGTGTCAACTCACCTAGGCAACTGTAAATGGTACAACCACATCATTCATTTTCTGCAAACTTTATCAGTCCCTTCAGATTTGACAAAAACACAAGGGAGGGCTTTAAAGCTCAAAGCAATGAGTTTTTGCATCAATGGCAACTTATTGTTATGGAAAAATCCAATAGGGTTATTATTGAGGTGCATAAACCAAGAGGAAGCAGCTAGGATCATGACTGAATTCCATAATAGTGAATGTGGAGGACATCACTATTGGAAGACTACCGCACATAAAATATTAAGAGATGGTTATTACTTGCCATCTTTATTTTCAGATGTGTGTGAATTTGTGAGAACATGTGACAAGTGTCGAAGGTTTGCAGGCAAACAACAACTAAAATCCCTCCCCCTCGGACCTATTGTGGTAACAGGTCTCTTCCCACAATGGGGTCTAGACTTCATAGGTGAGATTCACCCGCCTTCTAGCAGTCAGCACAGATGGATCCTTGTTGCCACCGATTATTTTATAAAATGGATTGAGGCCATTCCTACCAGGAACGCCAATCACACTGTCATCATTAATTTTCTGCAAGAAAACATATTCGCCAGATTTGGTTTCCCTAAGATAATAGTCACTGATAACACTACTGCATTTAAAGATAAACACTTGGTAAAATTATGTGAAGAGCTGGGAGTTCAGCTAGTACATTCTATTGCTTACTATCCATAAGGAAATGGATTAGATGAGTCATCGAATAAGAGTTTAATCAGAATTATAAAGAAATGGCTTGAACAAAATACTAGAGGATGGGATTCCAAGCTAAAATTTTCTTTGTGGGCTGACAGGGTTAAAAATAAAAGGTCAATTGGTACATCCCCCTTCAAGTTGGTATATGGTACTAAAGCCATATTTCCAGTTCAACTTGCACTACCAGTTGCAAAGTTTTTACAAGAAACTGACTCTGAACCAAATGATTTAACTCGAAGGATCCATAATCTTATAGAGTTGTAGCAAGACAGAGAGAAGCTTCTGGAAAAGACAGAATTACACCAAGAAAAGATGAAGGAGATTTTTGACAAGAAAGTCAAAGAAAATATTTTCAAAACATGGGAACTGGTCTTAAAATGGGATGCAGCAAGGCAAGAAAAAAGGGAAACTCAACAAATTTGATGCTCTTTGGACAGGTCCTTTTGTCATAACAACAGTTCAGCAGAACAATACCTTTGTTCTCCAAAATCTTGCAGGCGAAGAAGTAGCAGGTGGCCCTTTCAACAGGCGTTTTCTAAAAACCTATTTTTCATAAGGCTTTTCTTAAAGCCCTGTTTTACTTGTACATATTCTTTTCAGTTTTGTTTTTGTTTTTATTGCTTGAATAACTCCATGCCCAATGGTACTGAGCAAAACCATTTTTCAAATTTTCAAATTGTAATAAAGGCTATTGAGTCTAACCAGGTTCTTGGTGACCTCACAGGGAGGTATCCATCCCAGTTCGAGCCAAATGATAGCTCCAAAAATGAATCAGTCACTTGGTTTCATTTTGTAGGTGATAGCATGGTCATCTGTAGGATTCTCTATTTATTTTTAGATTCTTCTAGTGTCAAAACATTAGGTTTTAAATTCATGCCTTAGAAATAAGTTGATCCATAAAGGTTGTTTTTATTAAATTTCATGAAAAACTTTTCAACAAATAACACATGTTGCAAGGTTGATGTTAGCTGGTGAAAGCAATAGCTTTCAACAGTTAAATTGTACTCTTCCGCAGACATGCTAACTGGTGAAAGCGCTAAACATGGGGTTTTCTTCCATAATTCTAGAAATAAAAAAGAGACACACTCGACACACGTCACATAATCATTACAAGGTACTAGTCGAAGCAAGTGATGATGAGGATACCATTATGCACGTTTTAAATCAGATATTATGGTAGATCGTGCTTTTGATTGCATGCTTCAACAATGATAGCATTGGAGATGATGAATTCACATTCATCATCACAAGTAAAGGAGCGGTACCACTCACTCGACGACATCAAATCAACACTTCATATTTTGAACATGCGTTGTTCACAGGTAATATGGTATGGTTCCATATTTTAATTGGCAACACCGAGAGTTTTCACCAGTGCCAAACCTTGTCTCAATCACGAAATTACCATGACATTGTCTGCCAATTGTCCGAGGTTTGAGTCAGAGATGGCAAGGAAACGAAGTGGTTTATTGCTGAGGAAAGAATTGGATAGCCTGTCATTATTACAGCCACATCCAGATGTGAATTTTTTTTTCTAAGATGCAGGCTGCATGAGTTGTGTTGAAAGGTTACAAAATGGTTGCCACCAAATAATAGTTGAATCATTTGCTAAATCATATGATGGAAACAGAGCTAGTGTGGGTTCTGTAGAAATTATAGTCGATGAAGCCGCCATTGCCACAACAACCATCTTACCTAGATCAAACCAAAGCTGGTTTAAGACAACAACAACCAAGAATTTGAATTTTAGGGTATACCTTAAGGCAAAATTCAGAGACATCAACTGGGAGAAAAGCATGCTAGTTTCTCATCTAGAAGATAAATGGCAAGACCTGTTTAAAGGAATTCAACTCTATATCACCTCAGAAGGCAGGTATGATAAGCTAATGTTATATCATTTCAAACTTTTAGATCATTTCACAGGGAAGACCCTCCTGAATTTACCTTTCTTCCTTCACAAAATCCTAACCAAAGTATGTAAAAAGATTATAGCTTAACCTCTAAGTATAAAAAACACCCGTTGTCATTTTGGCTTGATCAAACTGATAATTCTAGAAGAACTGAGACAAAGATGAAGGAATTGGCAACATTTTCTTATTTGGGAAGGCTTTGAGACCCAAACTCAACCCATGAATGAGCAGAAGAAAACTAGAAAAAAGTAGTTAACTCCTTAGAGTAGCTCAAGGAGGAGGAGAGATTTTCCAGGACCACCAGAGGACAGGATTTCTAGCATAAAGTCTAAAAGAGAAAATAAAAAATTAGATTTTGAAACCAATTCAGAGTAGCCTACAGTTAAAAAGACAAATATTCTCAATTTGCCATACACAGACTCGGAAACAGAGCCAGAGCAAGAAGATGAGAGTCCAACCATTAAAATCCCTGCACACTCCATGGAAATTGCAGAAGACTGTGAGACTTTTACTCCCATTGATGAAGGTGAAACATCAAAGAGTAAAAATTCAAAGAAATCACAAAAAATTAAGGAACTGAAAGAGGTGATTGCACAACAGGAGGTTTTGGAAAGAGTAATCAAGGAAAGATACAAGTCCCTATCTGACAATTTTGCAAAGACAAATGCAACATTTGAGAAGTTGGCTCGTGAGAGTGTCAAAGACAAAAAGAGAAAGAAGAAAATCACCAAGGAATATAACAGTTTGTGTTGGTTAGCAAAACGCCTTAAGAGGAATATTAAGAAATTGAAGTAGAAGAGTAAGTCACCTCCAGATCTATAGGTACTGGCCTAGGTTGCTGTGAATATGCAGGGAGATAAATCAAAGGCACACTAATTTTTTGGTAAAACAACAATTTTGGAGATGAAAGGTTCCTTTTTGGCCAAAGACATAAGTTTCACCAGTGCAAAGGGTAAATTTACAACCAGTTAGTTGGTGAAAAGCAAAACTTTCACCAGCTAACCAACATATCGTAAGGTGAATTAGCTGGTGAAAGTATAGAAAGAAATTTTTGGAAAGCTAAGCTGGAGCGAGGCAATTTTGAAGTATTTAAAAAGGGTTTGAGAGCATCGAAGGATTAACCACGTAATCAAGAGACACTCAACATCAGAGATTCGTGGAGATTTTGAGACCAATTGCTAAATTGGTCAACTAAAGTTTCAGCTATGGTTATTAAAAGAGTCCAGCTATAGAAGATAGGTGCCTTTACCCTTCCACGACACAACAAAGTCCTAAAGGTGATGAAGTATATATGTCAAGATCTGTAGAAATTTCGATACAAATTAATGTATTCCTGCGATTCTCCTGATCTAACAACTACCACAACATGTTAAATACAGAATCGCTTCTACTATTATTGCGGAAACAATTTAAACCACGATCTCAACCACAATGCACAAAGTG
>ML778112.1:981460-1017015 GCA_009831015.1 Picea engelmannii | reverse complement strand
AACTCACTTAACTACACTTACAATTCTGTTACAATTCCAAATCACTCAGTTATGAATGAGATAATAGATTAATATTTATTGTCTAATTTAATTAAGGGAAAACTAAATTAGACACATGTTTCTTGTTGACTTTTCAACAAGATCAACATAGAAGACAGTTCGAGTTCTAGGAACTAGTCTTTGCTTATCAATTGTATTTAGTTAGTTTTATTTTCTATATTTATATACAGATCCAAGTTTTCAGGATCTAAAAGCCTGATTGTAAAAGGATATAAATGCATATCTTTTCTAAGAGATAAGGGTTCAATCTGGGAGACATTTTCTGGCTATTGTACTAGACTTTTATTATTGATAATAGAATCACATTCCTCTTTTGTTTTCAATATCAGATTCTTTCATATTTCATTATTTTGCACTTTATTTCAGTTTAGCTCAGCTTCTAAGAACCGTCATCTTCTTATTAATCTCATGAACTTGAATTAAAGGTCTTCTTGTTGTCTTGTATGACCCTGCATGTTAATGTATTTGGTTATCTAGACTAGTTTTCTTCATCCCCTGTTCAACTATGCTATCTGATTATTGATTTCTAAAAGCACTATCTTATTCGAATGCATGATAAGTGGTCACTTTCATTAGGTTTTGAGTTATCCCATTGTTCCAAGCATACCTATTTACCATATTCTTAAGTTACCAAGCATATTTAGTTTACAACCCTAAAGATTTTCTTGGAGTGATAACACATCTCATCAGGGGATTAAATCATGACCGTACATTTGATAAGCACTCAAGCACTCAGTTGGTCGAGCGTCTGGTCACCGCCATTGGTCATATGGAATAAAGAGATTAAAAAAAGGGTAGAATATAATATGTCGCTAAGTTGATAAGCCCGTGGTTTTGTATCACTCGGTCACATTTAATGGTTTGAAGGAAGCGCCTCTGCAGAACTCGGTTTCTGCAAATTAATTGCAGAGATTCGGGATCGAGTTAAAAGGATGAAATTGATCCATAATTTTGATCAATTTATGAAAATCCTTCACGGTAAAAATGATAAAACAATGATTATGGTTAAGTTAAATGAAGAGGTGCGATGGTCCAAACAAAGGGACATAATGTATAACACTCACGTTGTTTCAAAGAAAATATAAAAGAGAAAGAGTGGTGAGGAGAATGTGTCTCTGAAGTCTGAATCAAAAGATAATATTAAATCACAAAAGTAGAGAGAGATACAGTAAAAACTTGATACAAAAGTTTTTCCAGATTCAGAAAATAAGGGTGGTTGGGTGGTGCAAGGGCAGGTTGGTGCCTGCAGAGGGAGTTGGTGCATACTTGTCAGTTGTAGATGACTAAATAGGGGTTTGTATCCTCCTACGAGTTGGTGTTGGTGAACTAGGTTGTGGGTTCATTCTGATCAGTTGGTGTTGATCAAAAAGGAAGAACGTCTTCCTTCTATGTAACATGTAAAACAAAATTTTGCAGTTAATAGAAAAGTGTTTGTGGTGTTCCCAATTGGGTTCCATGATAAAATTTTGTGTTAAAATTTTGTTTGCATTAACAAAATAAAATTGATATAATTATTATGTCACTGATTCACCCACCCTCTCAGTGACAGGATCCGATCCTTCATATTCCTCCTTTCACGCGCATTGACCCCTAAAAATGCATTAACTATCTTCCTTTCTTTCATGTGTGTTACTTCTTAGCCAACATGTCATGCAATTTTCTCTTGTGTAATTCCCAAAACTGGTACCGAAATGTCCTGCTCCAATAGGCCCCCAACACTCACATGTGGTTCATCCCGAGCAACTTTAGGCCCTCTTCCACATCTCCATGAACTTTTGGAAAGTATCTCATGCATCTTCTTCCTATGTCAATGTCCCTTCGTTAGTTTGTGTAGTAAATTATAAATTAAGAAGTTCCTCTTGAACAATTATTAAGTCAATTAAGCGTGGAAATCCTTCAGGTGTCTTAACTTTATCCTTCAATCTGGGAAGATAGGTTTCTTGCTTCTCAAGTATCATAAATGTTGCAATACTAAGTTTCATGTTGCCCATATCCCCATGCACTCCTTCTGCGCACTTTTCCACTGCTACTATGACTCCTTCTACAACGACCCAAATATATATTGCCATGTCCTTACCAAAATGTGATAATTCTTATATATTCAAAATTCATGTTTTCTCTAGCCCTGTTGCCCACTTATGTGGCTCCACTGTAACTACCTATGAATATGGATTGATCTTTGTGTGCATGTACTTTTCTGGTGCTAATTCAGGAAACTTCTTCACATCCACCAAGTCGTGGTCTACATACTTCAAATTTCCTATAGTTCCCAACATATCTCCTTCGATGATTACACTTGGTGGGATATTTGGTTCGACAAGTTCATACTTCAAAACCTTTGGTATTTTAACCGTATTCGTTTTCGGCTTCCTAGGTGGCACATAATCCTTCAGAAATTTAAACTGGCTTATCTCTGACGTTGACACTCCTGTGGTTTCCTTTAACACTGGTATTGATTTCTTCCCGGTGTGTTTTTTATTTTATTGTGTTGATGTTTCTCCTATCTTTGGTGGTGCCATTGCTCTTCTGCAACTCACTTTCATCTGCAACTTACTTTCTCGGCTCTATCAAACTCACTCGAATCTTTCTAACTCACTCAGCTCTTTATAACTTCCTTCACTCTTTGTAATTTTTTCAACTCTTTCTATCTCTCTTAATTCTCAAATAATAATAACCTTTTCCTATCAAACCCTCATCTGCTTTTATATCCTGTCACCCATTGTTTCCACTCTTCTTCGCGCCAAATTTTGCAGTCTAATCCACTTACATTCACATTAAAATCTTTCCCTAACTCTTCATTAACTTCATATCCTCTAGCGGATCATATGCTATGATTTCTAGCCTCTCAAAATCCTCTCGTCATTTTTCATTTATGACTATGCATCTCCACTACCTCACCATCATGTTTTCTCTTTAATGATTATCCCTTCGTGTTTTGTATTTAATGATTTCCCCTCTATTTGTGTAGATATTTGTTGCAATTCAATCATCCTTCTTGTGCACAATTCCTGCACAGTTCCTTCCTCTTTCTACATCTCTATGACATTTTATGATTTACCTCCTTACTAGTTTAACTGTTTGAGAAATACCTTATGCATAAATTGAACATTTTGTCTATTAACTCAAGCTCTTATATATATATACACCTGCTCCTATCACAAATATGATCACATATAGACCCATCCAATGCATTTCGAACTTCCTAGGGTGTTGCAAAACTTTTTTGTCATAAATAAAAAATAAGTCTCATTTATGGAACTTCTTCTATTTAATGTGTCGGTCATGCTAGGATTTCTCACGTGCTTTCTAAACTTGCCGATGAAATCCTGCGAAAAAAATGGTCTTATTCCAATTATACTAGTGCTGACAGTCTCTTCTCTACTACGTTAGAATCTGTAAGCTTTGTCAACACGACAATGTGTAGACTCAACACAATTAATTCCATGGGCATAATAGCTTCTTGGCCATCTACTAGTTTGAATGGGGTCTATCCTATCAACTTCTTACTTGTAGTCCTATATTCCCATAACACTATTGTGATCCTCAAGTCCCATTCATCTTAACTTACATTTTATACATTTGTCAATGCTTGCTCTAGTATATTATTGAATTCTTCTACTATCCCATTTGCCTTAGGAGGATATGATGTTCTCTTCTGGCGTTGAACCTGAAATTCCTGTGTCAAAGAAACAATTGTCTTATTAAAAAAATGAGTCCCTTGATCACTCATAATAATCCTTAGACATCCAAACCTTTTCACCACATTTTAAAATAGAAATGACGCAGTAGCCTCCATGCTGCAATCTCTAACAAGTTGTGTTTCAGTCCATCTGATCAAGTAGTCTATTGTAGTAATGATGTATCTCACTCCTGAACTTTTCATTGGTGGATTGATCGGCCCAACAAAATTGATTGCACATTTATCAAACTCTTGTAACGTTACTTTTGGTACTAAAGGAATTTCCTCTCTCCTGGAAGGATTCCCAATTCTCTGAAAAACATCGCAAGTCTTACAGAACTCCATAGTTTCCTTATGAAGGGTATTCCACGACATTCTTGTGCACAAAATATTCTTAGTTGTTTCTTTCCATGAATAATGACCTCCTGTAACCCCTTCACGTGCCTCTGAAAATATCATATGTCTTTCATGCTCCAATACACATCATGGAAGAATACCATCTCCTCCTAACTTATATAAATTTCCTGCTATTAGGTGATAGTCTTCTTCTTTCACTACTAATATATTCTTTTGTGTAACTGTAAAATCAGGTGGGGATACTCATGTGCTCAATAAATGGACTATGCCTACAAAATAGTCATCTACTACCTTTACCGCAAATAAGTGTGCATCTGGTAGACTATCATTCAAATTTCCTGCATCTTATCCTAATAGTATGTGCGACAAATGATTTGGTCCTGGGTTTAACTTTCTTGGCTTCACAATTAATTCAAATTCTTATTCTTGAAACAGTAGTATCCATCTACATATCTTACCCCCCAACATTGACATGTTGACTAGGTATCTTATCGTAGAATGATATACATACATATTAAAGTGTGAACCTAACAGGTAATGTCTAAATTTCTGCAGTGCATATACCATTGCCAATCCTTCACATTTTGTAGTAGTATAATTTAGCTCCATGTTGACAACTTCATTCTTGCAAATGCAATGGGATGATCTATATCTCCTTCTCCTGGCTGAGATAACACTACGCCTAAAGCTACATATGATGCATCAACATGAACATAGAACTCCTTCCAATATGGATATATTAGAATCGACACGGTAACCAGTTTCTTCTTTAATGTATCTAAACCTTTCTAGCATTCCTCATTCCATTGAAACGTGTTCTCCTTATTTAGAAATTTTTCCATCGGGGTTGTAATCTGCACATATCCTCTGATGAACTTTCTATAGTAACATGTATGAACCAACTTTGCTCATAATTGTTGCATTGAACTAGGCAGTGGTAAATCAACAATTATAATAATGTTCGTGCAATCCACCAAGAATCCTTTCTTACATACTACATGGCATAAAAAATGCACTTCTTTAAATTCTAAGAAATCTAAAATTGCCTACACCTATCCAACATTATTTTGGTACTAGTTTTGGGAATCATACAAGAGAAATCCACATAACAAGTCAGCTAAGAAGCAGCACACGGAAGAAAGTAGTGTAGTTAGCGCATTTTTAGGGGTCAACGTGCGTGAAAGGCGAAAGATAGTTAGAATTTAGTTAGACATTTTGGTCCATTTCATAATGGGATAATCCCTAGTGTCAATGTATAAATATGAATGGTTTTGGGTTGAAAAGGGGTTCGTAAGTTGTAAAATTCTAGTGGATGGGGGTTAGAACTAATTGTAATGCGAGAATAAGCTAAGTGTACATTGTAGGCACAAATGACAAGGGCATTTTGGGTAGAATTGAGATATCACATTTGAGTGCAGTGCACACCTTTTGTTAGATTTGATATTGAATGATAATATAACAATCCTGTCCTTGTGACTGTAGCCCAGATTGGGTGAACCACATTAAAAGTAGGGATGATTTTAGGGGCTAAATTTCTCTCATGGGCTAATTTTTCATGGTTTTTCCCAAAAAAATATTCGTTATTCCAAAAATGATTCACCCAAATTCTAAATGACAAAATTATTTTACTATAAAAATCGCCAAAATTTTATACAAACTATATAAAATCCTTAGAAATCTGAACATTTTTACAAAAATATCGCAGAACATTTATAGTTGACATATGAAGTGTTAGTCCCTAAAGTTGCACTTGACTATGAGAAGGAAAGTCGGGGCATCATCAGGTTATTGAAATAAATTTTTAAGGGTTTTATGAATTGGTTTTTTAAAAGTGTGGTTGAAAACTGGTTCAAGGTTTCAACGAAAACATGAAACTCAAAATAAAGGCAAGAAATATCCCACTAATTTGTTAAAGGGTAGGCACATAGACAACTCAGATAAGTAAGGAAAAACAAAGAAAGTAAATATGGAAGTCTTCATTTTTTTAACCCCAAATGGATTTCTTATCTCAAAATGTAATTAAGAAACAAGAATAAGTGCTTGTAAATCAAATCCCGATAATAATAATAACAACAAAATCTTCACTACATTAATTAAGACCAAGAAAACAATGCATTGCAATTGAAAAATGATCTTAAGCAAGAAAAGAAAAAGATCATGAAAGAAGATAAATTCTGACCATCAATATGTCTTTTCCATTAAGTATCAGATTAGAATAAAAAATGTCTTACAAAGAGTTCAAAACAGGTCCCTGAATATCCAATTTTTTTCACCCTTAACTTCTCCTTCTATAGAGTTTATATAGAAACAATACATCGTTATCAATATCCAAAAGAAATGGATCTGAAAACCTCCTCATCTATATTTAGTTTCTTGTTTCAAATAATCAAGGAGAAGATCCAATCTGATCTCCAATTCGAATTGATGAGGTGGCTTGTCAATTGTTGTCCATGAGATTTTTTAGGAAAATAAATCTGGCAAATTCCTGAAAAATAGGGTCCAACAATCTCTTTGTATCTCTAAAACGGTGTTAGCTACGTAAAATCCGAGAGAGGTTTTTGTGAAGGGACTCATTCCCAACAAAAAAAATATTTTTGTTTCCAAAAATTCATCTCCAGATGTTCTACAGCCTCTCCCAAAGTTACTGACTAGAACAGGAAATTATTTATTGTGAAATCGCAGAAAAATATGCCTCAAAGATAAATTTGAATCTCTAAAAATGTGATTTATTTGTAAAAATAGAGAGAGGTTTTTGTGAAGGGGAATGTTACCAACAAAAACCTCTTTTTGTTTCAACAAATTCATCTCCAGGTTTTCTACAACCTCTCTTGAAGATAAAGACTAAAACAGGGAAAAAACAAAGTATTTCCTGTAGCTTTTCTGGTTCTGCAGAATAATAGCCTTTGTCATTAGAAAACACTGCTTCATCTTTTGATGATCTGGTGGTTTCTCTTTTTATAGGTATTGTAGAATACTTAGCAATTTTTTTTCCTTTTCTTTGTATCTTCCCCAAGTTTTTGTCTTATTTTTCATTCTTGTGTAGTGGAAATATCTATGCATGTTCTTTAATACCGGTTTTAGAATATTCAGAATTGTCCTCTATGATTATAAGGTTCTCTTTTTTGATGGATGGATAGAACATAGCCTTATATTTTAACCTAAATTTGTTGACAGCCCTAGTGTATTTTCTCCTAGGGTATTTAGACACAAGTGTAGGTTTATTCCCCTATTTTTTTCCCTTAGCACCTTTTTTAATGGTTGATTTTTGTTTATGCTTGATTGTGGATTGAATTGGGTTAATATTATAATATTCATCTTCATCCACTTCCATTTTTATCTCTGTATCAGGAAACATATCAATATCTGCATCAGGTTTTGATCTCTTACCTCTATTGGTGGTGGCTTCTTCCTGACCTTTACCTACAAGAGTATCAACAACGATTTGTTGAGTTTGCATCTTCCTATTGTTGGCCCTTGTTACTCTGGTTGGAGATGTTTCTTCTTTCATTTGGGATTCATCAACTGTAACACTTTTTTTTTGTATAAATGATCTTTCTCCTTTGTCCTTTTTAAATTTTATTGGATGTGGATCATCACTTAGAGATTGGATTAACCAATCCCAGGGTCTCTATGAATGATAATCAATGAAGTATTCCACTCCTTTTTTATCCAGTTGTGTGGTATTCCTTTTTTCCAATTAGGGTTCTTCTTTTATGGTATCAAGAACTGCTTCACGAACTCAATTACCACAACCTCTTTCTTCCACCACATTTTCTCCACCAATTGGCAATCTGCAAGCTCTTGCAATTGAGTGTTCAGTCACCATCATAAACAATTTCCCAATCACAACTTCAAAACCATCAAAGTTCTATGCGAAGATCATGGAGACATGTTCATGACGTCCCTGGAGGGTCATGAAAAACTCAAACCAACCTGCATTTTTAAAGATCTGCGCCATTTGTGGGTAAGATTCATGAAATTCTATGCCCTCAATTTCCAACCTAATGATCTGTCCATTTTTCTTCGACGCCATGTTACTGATACATTTCTGTAAAAACTCTGCGCGGTTTGAAACTGGGAAATTTAAAACCTATGATTGTTAGAACACAACAATTCGTCTAAATTCAATCTCTGCACACAACATACGATATATTAGAATACTAGGTGATGGTAGCATTTAATAATATTGGGATGGGTTTGATTTGATGCAGGTCATCTATCCACGATTTGCGCAATCATGATAAAAGCTGGGTTGGTTGGTGCATATCAAAACATAATTACCTTAGCATCGTAGGAATAGCGTTATTCCTGTAGCGTCATTCATGACTTGGAAATAATTTTAAATTTCAAAATTCAAATAGACAAGTGATGGGACAAATCTCATTAATTCACGTCCTAAACCTTCAAAAACTTAAGAAAATTATTTCAAATTGCAAAAATGTAAAATATAGTAAATCAAACCAAAGCTAAAAGTCTAAAATTCAAGAACAAGGTATAAGCAAGGAGGATTTAGGATTAGGGATACTCACTAAATCAAGAACAAAATTAGAGACTAACACTGGCTCCTTCTGGGGGTGAGGTTTTAATGATAAACTTTAAGATCCGCAGACCAATGCCTTTACCTTTCTCCTAATTCTCTGATTTTCCTGCTCTGTCATCCTTTATTCACAATACAACTGTATAAAAACAAGTCCATTGGGTATATGGAGTCTTTATTTGAGCTCAAAAATAACAACCAGAAAACTGCAAGTATTTTGTCCATTGGGCTATGGAGTCCTTATTCTTGCATATTGAAAACAAATTGCTCAGATGCAAGCTCATTCAACCATTCTACTCTACTTTCCTATTGAAATCATGTTGATCATGTGTAGGCGAATTTCCAATGCAACCATGAAATTATTTCACTTGCAAGATGGTCTTCTTCCTTGCAGGTAAATAAGAAAATGTAGAAAAATAGATATTTTTGCAGCAAAAAATGAATGAGAAACCCATACTTACAGCTGCAATTTTCTTTAATTTCAAACATTGCAAAATTTTGAACCTCTGGAAACACGAACTCCATGTAGAGAGCCACAAGATTCTGCCAATGGTGTTGCATCTCTAGCTAATACAAGAAACCATATTGTTGCTCTATGATTTTTGCTTAATTTATGAGAGCACAATTCATTTGCAAATCATTGGTTTTATCAAAAGCATTTGGAACCTTGTCATATGCTTCTTGGATAACATTTTTCAAAACAACATTATCATCATGAGAATCAAGAGGTTGATCCTCATATTCCACATTGGCTTCATATGTATAACTAGCATACACTGGCTCCAGCTCTTCATGGACGATGGACTGAATGCCTTCATGAATTTTCTGGTTAGAATTTGTCATATCATCAACATCTAGATCAAGGAATTCAAGATCATCATCATACTCATCAAATAAAATATGATTTGAAAATTTTTCTGAACTCTGAAAACCAAGGACCTCTTCTTCACGATCATATTGAAAAAATGATCGTATATATGTTGATTGATCATCATAAGAATTTTGACCATAAGACGCATATGAAACAACATAAAATATATTTGCAACTGTTGGTTTTTCTTTCTCATCTAAAATATGGTCTTCAACAATAATTTCTTCAGTCAACAACTAGTCTTCTAACAAATTAGGAACAACATTTATATCATATTCACTACTATTAGAAACATTCACATTGATACCAAATGCATATAAAGTATCATTGTTATGAATTTCAAGATCAGAATGCTGAAAATATTCCTGTTGTAGGACAGATTTAGAAGAAGATATGACTGATAATGAATCTTCTTCCTCTTCCTCGATGTAATCATCATCTTCATCTGTACTACTAGAGGAATCAATTTCTTGAGAATAATATCCTGATTTACATTGCTCACAACAATCTACCAGAAGAAGCTCAACTGGAAAATAAATTTTACATTTTTCATTGAATGCAGCATGAAATTATCTTAAAGAATAAATGTTGGAAGCATGAAGAGATCTATACCAAACACATGCATCACCCTCCAAAGAGTACATAAACATCTTCAACAATACATATTCATGATTAATATTAAGATGGTCCATGTATTGATGAAAATCAATCAAGTGTTGCGCAGTATGATCATGATCATCTCCTCTGAACCTTGGAAGGTAGTCTCCCCATTCATGCATAGTAGGCACAACATTTGGAAAACCAAGAATACTAGAGAAATCAAATGGAGAAAACCTATGAGCCAAAATGGCTTCCATATCCTTTGACATCTCAGATCAGTGGAGTTGTCAATGGATTCTTTCTTCATGGAGTCATCAGGTGAATGATACAGTCAGAAAAGTATCCAACCCTTGTTCACCATCAAGATCTAGAATTGATCGTTGTCGTTCTCCCAGGGATAAATACTTCGTGTCTCCATCCCCAACAATGGCACCAAAAGATGTTAGTCCCTAAAATTTCACTTGAATGTGAGAGGGAAATATAGGGCATCATTAGGTTATTGAAATAAATTTTTAATGGTTTTATGAATTGGTTTTTTAAAAGGGTGGTTGAAAACTGGTTCAAGGTTTCAAAGAAAACATGAAATTTAGAATAAAGGCAAGAAATATCCCATTGATTTGTTAAAGGGTAGACACATAGACAACTCAGATATGTAAGGAAAAATAAATAAAGGAAATATTGAAGTCTTCATTTTGTTAACCCCGGATGGATTTCTTATCTCAAAATGTAATTAAGAAACAAGAACTAGTGCTTGTAAATCAAATCTCGATAATAATAATAACAACAAAATCTTCACTGCATTAATTCAGACCAAGAAAACAATGCATTGCAATTGAAAAATGATCTTAAGAAAGAAAATAAAAATATCATGAAAGAAGATAAAGTCTGATCATCAATATGTATTTTCCATTAAGTATCAGAGTAGAATAAAATTTGTCTTACAAAGAGTTCAAAACAGGTGCTTGAATATCTAATTTTTTCACCCTTAACTTCTCCTTCTATAGAGCTTATATAGAAACAATACATAATTATCAAGATCCAAAAGAAATGGATATAAAAACCTCTGCATATATATTTATTTTATTGTTTCAAATAATCAAGGAGAAGATCCAATGTGATCTCCAATTTGAATTGATGAGGTGGCTTGTCAACTATTGTCCATGAGATTTTTTAGGAAAATAAATCTGGCAAATTCCTGAAAAATAGGGTCCACCAATATTTTGTATCTCTCAAACAGTAATAGGTGTGTAAAATCTGAGAGAGTTTTTTGTGAAGGGACTTGTTCCCAAAAAAAACCTCTTTTTGTTTCCAAAAAATCATCTCCAACTGTTCTGCAACCTCTCCCAAAATTACTGACTATAACGAGAAATTATTTATTGTGAAATCTCAGAAAAATAGGCCTCAAAGATAAATTTGAATATCTTAAAATGTGATTGTTGTGTAAAACAGAGAGAGTTTTTTGTGAAGGATCATGTTACTAACAAAAACCTCTTTTGGTTTCAACAAATTCATCTCCAGAGTTTCTTCAACCTCTCTTGAAGATAAAGACTAAAACATGGAATTATTTATTGTGAAATCTCAGAAAAATAGGCCTCAAAGATAAATTTGAATCTTTTAAAATGTGATTGATGTGTGAAAAACGAGAGAGGGTTTTGTGAAGGGGAATGTTCCCAACAAAAAAATATTTTGGTTTCAACAAATTCATCTCCATCTGTTCTACAACCTCTCTTGAAGATAAAGACTAAAACAGGTAAAAAACAGAGTATTTTTTGTAGCTTTTCTGGTTCTGTAGAATAATAGCCTTTGTCATCATAAAACACTTCTTCATCTTTTGATGATCTAGTGGTTGCTCTTGTTATAGGTGTTGTAGAATAATTAGGAATTTTTTTTCCTTTTCTTTGTATCTTCCCCAAGTTTTTGTCTTCTTTTTCATTCCTTTGCAATGGAAATATCTCTACATGTTCTTTAATACCAGTTTTAGAATCTTCAGAATTGTCCTCTATGACTATAAGGTTCTCTTTTTTGATGGATGGATTGAACATAGCCTTAGAGTTTAACCTGAATTTGTTGATGACCCTAGTAGAGTTTCTCCTAGGGTATTTAGACACAAGTGTAGGTTTCTTCCCCTATTTTTTTCCCTTGACACCTTTTTTAATGGTTGATTTTTGTTTATGCCTCACTGTGGATTGAATTGGGTTAATATTATAATATTCATCTTCATCCAATTCCATTTTTATCTCTGTATAAGGAAACATATCAATATCTTCATCAGGGTTTGATCTCTTACCTCTATTTGTGGTGGCTTCTTCCTGACCTTTATCTACAAGAGTATCAACAACGATTTGTTGAGTTTGCATCTTCCTTTTGTTGGCCCTTGTTACTCTGGTTGCAGATGCTTATTCTTTGATTGGGGATTCATCAATTGTAACACTTTGTTTCTATATAACTGATCTTTTCCCTTTGGCCTTTTTAAATTTTCTTGGTTTTGGATCATCACTTAGAGACTGGATTAACCAATCCCAGGGTCTTTGTGAATGATAATCAATGTAGTATGCCACTCCTTTCTGATCTAGCTGCGTGGTATTCTTTTTTTCCAATTAGGGTTCTTTTTTTTTGGTATCAAGAACTGATTCACGAACTCCATTACCTTAGTCTCTTTCTTCGACCACCTTTTCTCCACCAATTGGAAATCTGCAGGCTCTTACAATTGAGTGTCCAGTCACCATCATCAACAATTTCCCAATCACAACTTCAAAACCATCAAAGTTTCATGCGAAGATCATGGAGACCTATTCATCATGTCCCTAGAGGGTTGTGAAAAACTCAAACCAACCTATGTTTTTAATGCTCTGTGCCATTTGTGGGTAAGACTCAAGCAATTCTATGCCCTCAGGTTCCAACCTAATGATATGTCCACTTTTCTTCGACGCCATGTTACTGATACATTTCTATAAAAACTCTGTGTGGTTTGAAACTCGGAACTTTAAAACCGGCGATTGTTAGAACATAACAATTCCTCTAAATTCAGTCTCTGCACACAACATATGATATATTAGAATAACATGTGATGGTGTTGTTTAATAATATTGGGATGGGTTTGATTTGATGCAGGTCCTCTATACACGATTTGTGCAATCATGATAAGATATGGGTTGATTGGTGCATGTCAAAACATAATTACCTTAGCGCTGCAAGAATAACGTTATTCCTGTAGCGCCAAGGTTTCTACATTTTAAAATAAATTTCGATCCTTAAAATCATCCTTGGTTAAAATGTGGTGTATGTGTGTGATGATATGATTTATTTATTTACTATTATGTTTATTGTGCACATGTAATGCATGAATGGTTAATAGAAATATGTTATATGCTATTATGGTTCTGTGCACATAAGATAAAGGATAATGAATGAATGCTAATTATATTGGTAAGAATGAATGCCCCACATCCCTTATTAACCATGGAAAACTGGTTCCTACAATCCACATAGGTACCTCGGGTGAGACTTCACCTGCTTGTGGGTGATGTTGAAAGGGACGATATATTTAGGGTTTTTTTGGTGAATTAATGTTGAACCCCGGGTCTTCCTACTGCATGCTAACATAATCCTTCCTCATGGAGGGAGGTCTTTGCTCCACCAATGGCCTCATATTTGAATTCCTCTTTCTTCTTCTTTTTCTTCCCAAATAGAGGCTTCAACAACTCTAGATGCTCTAATAACATTGTTAGTTTTTTATGATAGTCTAGAATCAATGGAAAACGTTTTTCCCCAAATTCCTCTTTGGTCATCATCTTCATTTCCGTTAACCACTGTTGAAACTTAGGTGTTGGTCACTTAATGATGAAATATGAAATATATCCTCATTTTCTCCCTTCAGGCTGGCAATATCTCCAATTTTGATACCACTGTAATGTCCCCAAACTGTGTTAGGATAGAATTTAAATGGTTTTCTATGAAAGTTATGATGGTGTTGGTGTTGTACCTTTGTTAAACAATTTTTATTCAAATATATTTAATTCCAAATATGACATATGAATCTCCACAAATAGTTTGCATGCATTACATTGAATGAACTTCCTTCAAAGACATCACTGATCCAAGTACACAAATAATGTAGGTGACAACATTGCCATCCTGTATTATGAATGGTGACTAGAAATACAATAACAGTAGAATCTTAATGGTTGTTATAACAACTTCGAAAAACACTACAAACTAAAACAAAAAACCTAGAATGATGCCAAGAAATGATGCTAACTGCTCCAATACTCTCATATCCCTACAATGAACTGATCTAGCACTTTTTATTCTACAAATGGTTTCTAGTCCATGGAATTCTCCCAGATCTAACCCATAATGGATCGTTGCAATCATCGAATACCTCTTATAGAGATCCTTGTGTGACAAGGCTGGGAAATAAGAACGACTTTGTGAGATCCCTAGTGTTCAACCAACAAGCTTTCCTATAAAACCCTCTTATACAAATCTTCATCCTACCAAGGTCCTCGTGGGACAAGGCTAGGCATCTTGAAGGGTCTCACGGGATGATATTCTTCAAACAGTGAGGATGCCTCTGATAAGCTTCTCGAAACTCTCTGGATACCTACAAGATCTAGAATCGACCTCCTTTAGAAATATTCGCAAAATACCCTAGGCAAGATGATATTCATCTAGCTCAAGGAAAACCTCAATATAAAGCTCCAATGGAAATCCTGGATGGATCCCCTCTTGTCTAGCTAGGATGGATATTGCACCATTGAAACTAAATTGAAATGATGGAAGGGTTTTGATAAAACCTAATGAAACAATGGCTCCAAGAGCTATCCAAAATTAGATGTCAAATAATAATGCCAAAGTGAGGCTCTACCCCTCCTTTTATCCCTTCTCCATGTCTTCTATAACTCTCCTCTTCTTGACCAAATCAAATGTGACCCTTATCTTTTTTTTTACTTTTACTTTAATATTAAAAGTCACTTTAATAATGATTAAGTAACTTATTAATCTAAAGTTACTTTATTTCCCTAATGTCACTTTAAAAACAAAACATCTCCTAAATAAGTGACATTAAATGACCCCCCTTTTTACTCCCTTTTCTCTATTTACAAGCCATGAAATTCCCTTTTACTGCAAAAATAGGGACATGACACATCCACTGAACTTGAGGTACGTGTCTTAAAATTGAAATACAGGGACAAGGTTTTCCCTGCATCATGGGATCTCATTATTAACCATCCATGTTTCCATCACATCTCCCTAGGTTTGATCTCATTATGTTGCAACATTCACCACTATAGTTTTTCATGTCGTAACTTATTTGGTAGCTCCTACTCTCCATGGACACCCTAGTTAGTACCTTGATTTCCATATGGTGCCCATGCTAAGATTTCTTGTAGTCCTGGGATCCCTCCTTTATACCCAGCATGATTCTAAGTTGAGCCTCATTTTTCTCTCTTCATCTATGTTTTTTCCATATCCTACTAGCACTAAGTTTTTGGGTTCATTTCACACATGTGCATAAATTACGTTGTGCACGCTCAAGTCCAAGTTTTGTGTGCACCTGTTCTAGTTTTGTGTGCACTAAAGCTAAATTTAAAGAGAATGGAAGAGAGTGTGCATTGAATTGATTTTTGATATCGTGTGGCAGGCCTAAAAGTTTATCAAATGTGTGTCGATCCCATATTTGATGTGCACCAGAAATGAAGAGGACACACACTGAAACCATGAAAGGAATCATTGGGAAATCCTCTCGAATGATTATTTCCAACAACATAAGGGATCATGGAGATGAAAAAAGAAGAGTTGGAAAGGAAATTAAGATTTCCCTAATTCATGAAGGCTACGTGGACTGCAGGGGGGATCCAAAAGCATGTGATGTAGTTTTTTCAGTAGAACGAGTGGAGCATAACAAAAATAGATGGAGCTCTTGAGTAGAGAAAGCTATAAAAGGAAGCAGGGACAACATAAATAGATTTAGATGGTTAGAACATGTAAGAGTTAGTAACTTACATAAAAGGTTGACTCATAGTGTGTCAAGCTGACTTTGAGCTTGTTTAATATTGTAATGGTTATGAATATAAATTTGAGTATGTCTTATGTATGAGGTATTGAGAGAATGTGTATTGCACCATGTGTTGTATTTCTGGGGATTTACAAAAAATAAGATATGAAGCTATGTTTTTGTGTAATATAGTCTTCTTAATGTATAGTATGTGTTATGGAATGAAGGGAATAATAAAGATGTGACAGTTATGATCTATTTTGTGTCTATCATGTGTTATTTGGATATGTGTGTGTATTGTTTTACTTATTAATATAGTCAGTCATCAGATATGGAATGTATGAATGTCATTTTAGATTGATTTTAGATTTTTTAGTTATTCATCCCTGACACAATACCTTATGGTCTCTGTGATCCTCTATGTATCTCGGGTGATACCTTCCTCGACCTTGGTCGAGTATTGATATGTTGATGCTCTAGGGTTTTTGTCCGTCAACTCTAGATGAAACCTGGGTCTAAAATCCCCATCATTAAGAGGTATGTGTGAAAATGTGGAACAAAACACCAACAAATGGTTCCATTTTCGAGAGCTGAAAGTCTTGTAGGGAATGATGAAGGTAATATATGAGGTGGTATCCATATCGGGAGGAAATTCAAGACTAGATAACTACAAAATAGCATGAATTTTCCATACGAGAAACTTAGGGATAGAGAGTGAATGTGAAGCAATGGAAAGATAGGTATCTCTACATTGATATGCATGAGATTTTCTTTGCATAATTTCCTTGTATTTTGTATGAGTGGTTGAAAAGGAAAAATGCTACCAATTATATTGTATGTCCTTTAGAACCCGTGGTTTGGAATCAAGCTACACTTGATAGATTGAAGGTGTTGGAAAATAATTGGACTCGAGCCATTGAATTCTATTTTTCTCGAGTAAAGGAGGGATATATTATTGATTTTATTATGGAGTACATTGATACTTTCAATGATGCCAAAAGAAAGTTAGATGAAGGTTCGATAAAAATAATGATAGAAGCAATTCCCCTTTGGATAAATATGTTGTTCGTGAAGAAAGGGTTGATGTGCATAGAGATCGATATAATGGTTGAGTAAACTCCCATAGCGCTAGGGGGGGTTTGCAAATATGAGGGAAAATGAGAGAGGATACGGATCTAGTCATTGTTGAGATGAGATGAGGAATGGAATGGACCTAAAGGATAAGAGGATAAAATGAGCTGAGAGATAAATAAGAAGAGTTGAGATAAGAAGAAAAGTGGTGTAGAGAGGTGAAAAATATTTGGCCACGAATGTGAAACTAAGGGTTGGTCCCATGATGAAGAGAAAAGAAACTACACTAGCTGATAGTGTGGAAGAGTATGTTGTGTCAGAGAGGAGCACAGATGAGGATAGGCCTGTGAAGAGGTGTGGGATTGAGGATAGGGTGTCCAGTGGGGATTCCAATAGTGGTAGTAGTAAGAACCTAGGTGACAAAGTCTGTACCCCTTCGATATTGTGGAGTGATGCAACCTTAGATGAATATGGAATGCAAAGAAGTGGTATAGTGTTAGGAGAGGAAGATGGCATGCATACTAGTGGTGTGTAGATAGCATAGAAATATGGAGGTTCCCCAAGTGTTGGGGGAGAAGAAGTGGAAATAGTAGATGGTATTGCAGGGATGAAAGTAGGAAACTCTCTAGATCCCCTCATAAGAAATTTCTTAAGGATATGGACTTACCCACCCTTTGAACCACCCCCCTTGTACATGTGTAATCAAGAAGAAATAACAACAAATAGTGAAGTGATTCAATTGGAAAAGGGGTAGAATAAGGAAGAAGAGAGGAGACAAGTGAAGAAGAAGGAAAATCCAATTACATTTCACCTAAAAGAGTATCGATGGCAGGAATATTGAAAACCAACAATCAAATTAGTGGATTTGGTCAAAGAGTAACGATGGAAAATCAGGATAGCACCCTGAGGCTACCCATGTTACACATAATGGGTAAGGATGATGTGAAGAAACATTGGTTCACGTCCAAAGAAATATGGTCTGTGAAGAGGATCATAGACAAATTAGCAAAGATCACACAACTAGAGACCACATTCAGGGAAATAGCCTTAACATGGTACATGAATTAGAAGGCCATTTCACTAATGGGATAGACGAGGTCCCTTTCATAGGTCAAGAAAGATATTCTTAGGGTGTTCCAAAAACCTAATTCAAAGTCTCAATGTATCACAAAGATAAAATAAGTTGAACATAAGGAAGGAGAAACCATGTCGGATTATGACCAGCGGTTTAATATTTTATTGGATAGCATGACGTTCCAAATCTAGGATGTGCGTCACAAAGAATGTTTTATTGTGGGGTTACTTCCCCATATCTGAGTCCCTCTCTCCCAACAGAAGGTGATGACTCAAGTGGAGGCGATAGAAATTGAAATGCACTTAGAATCTATGTGAGGAGGGGTCACGACATTGATAGACTTGGAATAGGTTTAATCACAACTAGACAAATTGACAATGGAGCTGAAAGATATGGAAAAAATGAAGGTTGTACATGAGCACGTATGGTGTACCACTTGTCTCTTAGAAGGGAATTGTAGGGAAAAATTCACTGTACTTCCAAATCAAGTGGTGATGGTCACACCGAGTCCATTTCCATGTGGATAGAAAGAATGGTGTGAGATATGTAGACATTGGGGTTGTTGGGTATGTGTTATATTCTTTACATGAATAGCCCTAGTTTTTGCTACATTTCACTGAGCGCGCATGCATGGGTTTGAGGGGGGGAGCTAGGACCCACCATCGGGGGTTATAGGGTGTTGGCACCAGGCCGAAGTGGAAATAAGTATGATCATGGGAAAGAAAGCGTGTAGGAAACTGAAGTGACAACTGGAAAAATATCAGCGTGCATGAATGCAAGAAAGCGTGCATAGAGGGAAGTGAAAACTGGAGGAAGAACAACATGCACATGGGAGAAAAACCTAGTGTAAGAAGGGTTAGGGTTTTGGTAATATTTTGTAAGTGGATGAAGAGCCCGAAATGTATAAATATAGATACAAAAGTATCATATAGGGGGGTTGTGGTTGTTATTGTTGTTGTAGTTGTGGGTTTTATGTTAGTTTTTACGAATATTGTGATTGTTATTGAGTGATTTTTCCGAGTATTGATGTTGGTGATACGTGATGGGTTTGAATTGTATGAACCGAGTTTTGTAAGTTGTTGAGAAAGAAAGATATGAGGGGAAGTAGATCTGAGGATTAGACCACAGGATGCAGATCCTGGTGCGATCTAGCTCGCCTCACATAGATCTTACCCACTTTTGCGGAGAACTGTAAGTGTGCGGTGTAGGGAGATCAAGAACTACTATAATAAAAGAGCCGAGAGCCAAATCTTTGTGGACGTAGCCCAGGAGGGGTGAACCACGGTAACATATGTGTAATGTGTTGAATGTTTGCATATCTTTAACTTCTTTCAAGAAATAGATTACTGCGATTGATGAATAACCAAACGCATTATTAGAATTTGTTTATATTTTGAGTTATATGCATGCGATTCCTGGGAACAAATAGATTACAGTAATAGTTTGTAGAACAGGGCCTTAATCAATAAACCCTTTATCTCCTACTCTGTCCTAGGATGTAAACACCCGAGTCTTACAGTCAACCATCCTTAGCTATCTTGTGTGAGACTGCGTAGTACCTTTCGGGTGCTGTGCCGCCTTCTAGTTTACCAGGAGGGTCGATAGTTAGAGGCTTTGTTGGAACCTCGAATGACATGAACCCTGGGTCAATAACTCGAATAACCTGAGAAGGGAGTCAATAAAACCAATAAATGGTTTTGTTGTTGTATTAAGAGGAACAAGATAGGACTGAGTGGATCAGATAGAGTGGACAAGAACCATCGAAGAAGCAATGAGCCATTAGAAGGGAATGTGGAGACCTTAGAACACCATGAGATAAGAAATCAAGGGCTGGTTGTGAACTAAAGAGCTAGAATTTACACACAAAGACAATAGAAAACCTAGAATCACACCACGTGAATACTTGGATAAATATGTGTTTACGGATTTACACAAAATATTTTTCTGTGATTTTTCGCATCTACTACAGGAGTGGATCTTAAGGTTAACGAATAATCACCCGACGAACCGGATTTGACAGCTAGATTGGACTCTAGTACAGATTCAATAGCTGCAGCAAGTGAACAACAAATTCACCCACGCAATAGACTTTTGGCTTGACAGTATTGTGGCAGGATTCATCACAGACTTTGCGGTAGACATATCAAAGTCATACAACGTAGTTGAGCAAGAATGTCTATGAGGACCCAGAGGAAGGTACATTCGATCCCTGTATACTTCTATCAATATACTGTTATATAACAAAGGTGTAATGACAATGGAATTAGACAGTTAGACTTCCATGCACGCATGGGGGAAGGGGGGAAGCACTGATAGAAAGAGGAGGAATGGAAGGAGGGAAGGATAAAGAGAAGAAGGAAGAGGAACCCTTGGACCTGATCTCAATGGATGATGACTAGCTCAAATGGATCTTGGCGTCATCAGGAACGATGCGTAGCGGAGCACCCTACCAATATAATATAAACACCAAGAAGAGAGCCATAGCCGAAAGGGAGGGCTTGGAAAGCGATGAGGAAGAGGTAGAGGATCTCCGGGCTATGGAGAAGATTGAGGAAATCACGTGTGCCACCTATGAGAGGAAAATAGGAGACCCAAGAATGGGAGGAGAAGACAACCACCCCTTTCGTATCAATGTCAGTGTGGAAACCATAAACCCATATGCGACCAATACACCATGGAGAACACCACCATTTAGGTAACCAAAGTTCGGAGGAAGTCCGACAGCAAGAAGCACATCTACAAAAGGAGAGAAAACTGGATGATCTAGTTCAAGTAATCTTAGTCAAGTATCCACACTGGGCAGAGGAGGTAGTATCTCAGTACTCAGAATGGCAGGACACGACCCTCCTATCAAATTACTAGAGTTTCAAGGAGAAGCAGAAGAATACCCTGAGAAGCATATATTCATTTGCGCTAAGATCTGGGAAGCAAAGCAGATCAATGATGACAACACCAAACTCACACAGCTAGCAATCACGTTAAGAGACCACGCACTAGACTAGTACATGAGTCTAGACACAAACAGTGCTCCCGGGAGGACAAGGACACTGGATGAAATTAAGAAACTACTAATTAATGAGTTCCAGAAGCTAATCTCAGAGGATCAGTATATGAACGAGATGGTTGAGATAAGACAAAAACCAGGAGAATCGGTATGGGAGATTGATCAAAGATTTAAGCGATTAAAAGGGAAGTTAAAATACCTTATGACTGAGATGCAACATCAACACCTTTTTGTCAACTCACTACTCCCACACTTAAAATATCCACTATGACAACAAAATTTTTAGACACAAGAAGAGGCTCTATAGGTAGCCTTGCAATTGGAATAGAATCAGTACCAACAGATGGACCCGACTATCGAAGAACTGAAAGAGGATCTGAATAACTTAACATTTCAGCTGAACCAGAATAAGAACAAGGATAAATGAGAAGCCATTTGGTGTACCACATGCAAGACAAAAGGACACCACAAAAATGAATGTATGACGTTCGCATAGTATATGGCAACACGCATGCCAAACCCACAGCCATAGGGGGGATTATGGTGCGAAATATGCAAGAAACCGGGTCACGACCCTTACCATTGCACGATGATGCAGAAATACCAAACAGTCCCAACGAACTCATATTTCACATTTTGCAAGTTAGATGGCCACGGTGACAAAGATTGTCGAACTATAGAGCTGACGTGGGAAAAAACCTCAGACGCACACCACAGTTCACTCAAGCCCCAACACCATACAAAACTTCACAGTAGCAGTATAATACTGTGCAACAACCTTATAATAACGCATAGCCACAGTACAACCCAGCACAACCCCAGTACAATACCACGCAGTATAATCAGGGACCACAATATAACATGCCACGAGGTGATTGCGCAGCCTATATAGGAGTAGGATGAGCCAGAGGAGGTTTCAGACATGGAAAAGAACCAATCACATGTCATAATTGCTAGCAACTAGGACACTGTGCATGAGAATGCCCACTACCACCAATGACTTGTATGTATTGTCGCGCTTTGGACCATGATACAGAGGAATTTCTGACACTACTCATAAAGATCTAGGAAAAAAAAAACCAAAATAAACAGAATGTTCAGTGGATTTCAGACGAAGTAAGGGATGACGAACGAAACATCAACATAGTCACTCGAGGAGGAACGAAAGAAAGAAATGATGCAGTTTGACAGGACCCAGCGCATAACCAATGGGTAAAGAAGAACCCCAACCCCAAGAAGTAGTTCGACGTGAAAAAAGAAAAGGAGATCTTTACAGAAGCCTGACAAGAACTCCAGAAGGAGGACATAGTGTTGGCTACACAACAGGACATGGAAGCTCTGGAATATGGCATGCCTCCATCACTAGACCATACCAACAGAATACAACCTAAGGAACAAGTAAGTACTATCAAAGACTTTTTTCAATCATGCATCAAAATGTTAAGTGATCCTTCATCTATCAAAGTATTGCAAAACATCCTAGAGAAATGTAGTAGCGAGATGAAATAGAAACCAGAACTGAAAACTGTCAACCACCTACACACAAGAAGAAAAACAAGTAGAGAATTTAGAATCAATGTTAATATTGGGGATTTCAACATGGGAGATATTATACTAGATCTAGGATCCAAAGTGAATGTACTACCAAAAACCACATGGAAATGCATGGGAGAACCTACACTGGGATACTCAACTATTCAATTAAAACTAGAAAATCAACATAGATTCCTACCAATAGGTAGACTGAAAGAAGTAATCGCAGATTTGGATGGGGTTTGCACTAAGGCAGACTTTGAAGTCATCGAAATAGTAGACGGTACAACACCTTACCCAACACTACTTGGTCTGGATTGGGCGTTCGACAACCAGACCATAATTAACTTGAAAACCAGTGAAATGAGATTTGAGTTAGGAAACTACAGGGTTATAGCCCCACTCGACCCATCAGAAGGCAAGAGGTTCATAGAACCCACTTGTCTGGATCTAGATGAAATCGGCCAGTTGTACAGAACAACTGCGTGCGATGCGGACTATATAAACCCGAATATAGATGGGATACTCAGTTGGAGGAGAATTACCTCATGCACAATAGACTCAAACATTGGGTTAGAAAAATGGCAGCAAATACTACACGAAGTATCCACAAGAAGGTGTGCGAGAATAGATTGCACAGTAAGATGGCTTGGCGCAGAAATCAGAGAACCACATAGTTTTCACAAACTAAATGCTTTGGAAACTTTCTTGACACAATACGAAGATGAAGTCTTAGAGAACCAGAGACTATTAGCACTAGATTTAGCACTAAAGGCTACACCTGCAAGATGGTGGGGTGCACACAAAGAGACTATCACAAATTGGTACCAATGCAAATTATTATTGTGCATAAGGTTTGACGCAGAACAAATATGGAACAACCGACAAAAATATGATGGACTAGGAATGCCAGCAGAACAATTGGAGGCATGTAAAACACTATGGAAAATGACGCCACCAGAAGAATGGTCTCACCACTTCAGTCATACTCTAGAAGGCATACCAGCGAATTGGTATATAGACTAGGAAATGCGAAAAGGAACCAAGACATGGATGACACTCCAACAAAACCTTACAGTCACTTTCTCATTCGAGAATCAGAACCCCATCATAGACACAACCCTGAAATGGATCAAAGATATCATATTCATTACAGAATTAGAAGGGGAAGTTATCACAGAGGTATAACAGTGGAATAAGAAGATAGTCAAGGAACTGTTGTCATTCTACCAGGTATAGGAAGAAGCACCAGATGAAATGACCCGCGCAATATCCAGATCGAAGAAGTCGAAGTCGAGAGAGAGGTGGAAGGAACATCCTTAGAATCATAGGTCATCTCTGCACCAATAAAGATCAAGAAGGTTAACATAGGGACAGCCGAGCAGCCCAAAATGGCCAGCATTGGAGATTATTGGGATGAACAGACACTAGAAAGCATCAAAGAATTGTTGCGCGAATACAACGACCTTTTTCCCACAACCTTTATAGAGATGAAAGGAATATCTGGAGAATTAGGTGAAATGAAGATACCACTCAGACCTGATGCAAGACCCATTAAACAATGACCATACAAACTGAACCCCATCTACAAACAAAAAGTCAAAGACGAGATCGAAAGGATGCTCGAGGCTGGCATCATCGAACCAGTTGAAGAATCAGAATGGATAATCTCGATGGTAGTACAGGATAAGAAACAGGGAAGAGGGATCAGGATATGTGTCGACCTGAGGAAGTTGAACGATGTATGCTTACACAACCCATTCTCCACACCATTCATGGACAAAGTACTCAAGAATGTAGGAGGACACAAAGCCTATTCATTCACCGAATGATTCTCGGGATATCATCAGATTAAGATTGCACAAGAGGATAGACACAAGACCACATTTGCGACAGAATGGGGATCTTATCAGTACAGAGTCATGTCATTCGGATTGAAGAATGCACCTACGATATTCTCCAGAGTGGTCATCACAACATTTAAGGAATTCATCCACCAATTTCTTGAAGTCTACTTGGATTATTGGACAGTTTATAGCCTATTAAAAAACCATGTGGAATTTTTACACCTGATGTTAGAACGATGCAGACAGTACCAGATATCATTGAATATCAAGAAATGCATATTTGGAACACCATTTGGGATACTACTAGGACACATAGTATGAAAACAAGGTTTGTTAATGGATCCGGCCAAAATCACAGTCATTGTTAACCTACCAGAACCAAAAAAAGTCCGTCAACTAAGAGCAACGTTAGGACATACGAGATACTATAGGAAATTCATAAAAGGCTACACGCAGATTATAGTGCCTATGGAAAACTGTTAAGGAAGGATACCAAGTATTAATGGAACAACGATTGCCAACACGGTCTAGATACCCTGAAGGAAAAGATGGTCACTGCACCAATATTGGTATTTCTAGACAGGGAGAAGACATTCCATGTACATGTAGATGCATCAACAATAACACTTGGAGCTATTTTAGTGCAACCATGAGTAGGAGACTTGGATCACCCGATAGCATTTGCAAGAAGGAAATTATCAGACTTAGAACATAATTATAACACGAAAGAAACAAAAGGCTTAGCTATGGTTTACACACTACGGAAATAAAGACATTACCTATTGGGAAGACACTTTAAGATGTTTACAGATCACTCAGCCCTGAAATACTTAGTTAACAAGCCAGTGTTGGGGGGGATAATCTGTCGATGGTTACTGCTATTTCAAGAATTTGACTTTGAAGTAGTAGTCAAACCAGGGAAACTAAATGCAGGGCCTGACCACTTATCAAGGGTCACAAATGGAGAGGAACCAATGAATTTGGAAGACAAATTTCCAGATGCACAACTCTTCTCAGTAGAGATTGTTGATGATTACTTTGTAGAGATCATCCAGTACTTGAGCATAGGTACTGCGTCGCAAGGATATACCACTGCATAGAAAAATAACCTGGTAGGCCGTGCAACCGACTATCAATTGATCGCAGGGAATCTATACAAAATGGGCGCAGATAACAACTTACAACGATACATACTAGACCATGAACAACCAAGAATTTTAGCAGAAGCCCACGAAGGAATTATAGGAGGGAATTATGTAGGAAAATATACCATGCATAAGGTACTATGCGTAGGATTATGGTGGCCAACGATCCATCGAGACTCGAAAAAATATTGCCAGCAATGTGATGTCTGTCAATGGGTTAGAAAACCCAACAGAAGGGACGACATGCCACTATGAGTGCAAGTGACAGTTCAGGCATTTGAAAAATGGGCAATAGACTTTGTGGAGCCCATTGACCCACCCACCAAGAGAATAGGGGCGATATACATTATCACCACAATGGAATACTTAACGAGATGGGCAGAAGTCGGACCATTAAAATATTGCAGAGTAGAGACAACTTCCCACTTTCTTTTTGAATAGGTAATTACTAGATTTGGGTGCCAGTGATTTCTGATGAGCGACCAAGGAACGCACTTCATCAATAGCGCCATCTGATTGATGCTTGAAAAGTTCGAATTTCATCACCAAAAATCACACCGTATCACCCACAGGCTAACGGCACGGTAGAAGCCTTCAAAAAAAAATCTAGAGAATGCCCTGACAAAGATATGTAACGTCAATAGGGACGATTAGGATCTCAAGGTACCAGCAGTACTATGGGTGTATAAAACCACATGCAAAAAGTTGACAGGTCACACACCATTCAAACTGGTCTATGGTCAAGAAGCAGTAGTACCGTTAGAATTTCTCATACCTAGTCTATGTGTAGCAACTATCACACAAATGACAAAACGAGGCACAATCCAGGAACGACTGGATCAATTACTGTCAATGGAGGAAGATCGAATATTGGTAGGATTCCATCAACAAGTACATAAAGAGAGAGACAAAGTGTGGCACAATCACCACATCAAGAGAAATATGTTCAAGGAAGGAGATATAGTATTTCTCTACGACAGTAAAGCATTGCAGCACCCAGGGAAGCTGAGGATGCATTGGTTAGGACCATACAAGGTAAAAGTTGTCATGGATGGAGGAGTTGTACAGTTGAAAGATCCAGCAGGTGCAGACCTCAAAGGAATGATCAACGGGAGTCGACTGAAGCTATACAAAGATAGTCAACTACCCACCACACAATAGAAAAAATAAAAACAAAAATAAATAAATAAATAAAAAGAGAGCCTAAAAATAGTGCACGACATGATGGACAAGCTGCATACGAAACACAAAACTAGTGAGGGAAAAGACAATGGCCATATCGGAAAGCGAAACAAGTGAGAAAAGGAAATTCATCAAAAGCACACTAACATGACAACATGAAGCAAAATTAAAGCAAGGAAAGGATGGATGGGATGTCACACTAAACACGCCAATTGGGGATGGGAAAGTAGCCATAAGGGTAGGTATGAAACCATCGTTGATGTATTGAACCCACACTTATGGTGCATTAATTGTACAAGGTAGGAAGCACCCTCAACAAGCTTCATGGCACACCCATACAACACACGAGCACAGAAACAGTTAGTCTATTCACAAAACAAGAACAAAGAAAGAGAAATAGCAGCCCAAACGCATAGAGGGAGATCACAGAGCTTATCTGATCTATTTGAACCAAATAAACATCCGACAGAAACCAGTATGGCACCACCAAAGATCACAAAACCAGGCCAGGCAGTCAGATCAGCTAGGGTTCAAACTAGGTCGCGAGGAACACGGGAAGAAAACGAGCAACAGCCACCGGAGATCATTGATATCGATGAAATCTCATCACTGGAGGATATTCCAGTCGAATCAACATCGATCCAGGAAGAGATCCCATAGCCCCAAGTAGAAACCATAAAAGAGGATACATCAACAACAGCACAGGAGATTCAGAATCAAGCAATAGGAACTCATTAAGAAGGACAGCCAAAAAATGCCGAAGCAGCCATGGAAATAAACGGAAGCACACAGAACCTGGAAGTAGAGATCCAACCATATGTTCCACAAATACCCATCCCAAAATTTTCTTTTTCGGATGAGACAATTGCTGAAATGGGTAAATCTTGGGAAGAATGGATGGAAAAGGAGAAACTGGAAGCTGCTGGAACTTTGAACCAACCAACACAGCCAAAAGATAGGATTCAAATACTGAGCTCTCCTCGAAAGAAACCAACTGCAGATATTGTGCTACATCGCACACCAGAAGACATACAGGTGGACTCACAACTATTGGGTCACATCAGGAAGCTCAAGTTTTCTGACTATTACATAGAATATGAAAGAAAATATCAAGAGCTTGCACCACAAGTCTTTTCGGAGACAATAACCGTGAACCCTCTCAGAGGAACTATCACTAAGCCACGCAAGTGGGCAGCTGGACTGGATAGAACCAGAATCCTAGTATTGTTGAAGATACCACACTTTGGTAGAGGCCAATATGCATCGACATGCATCAAACAACTGTTAGCAGTTACGCATGGAGGGAATGTATGGCTGGACAAACCCGTCCCCATAACTATTGAACTTATTATGCAAATTACAGGACTACCCATCTAGGGTATGGATCTCGCATTGATACTGGATGACAAGTCCAAGGAAAAAGCATTGGCAGAAGAAATATGGCATCGATAGGGGAATGAGAGGCATTATAATTAAGCGAATTAACGATGTTGTGACAAAACTGGGAGAAAATATCTTAGCATGCAAACTGCTAAGAAAATGTTGTAAAGATGAAGTACCGGCAAGATTTATCGCAGCTGTAGCTCAATGCGCAGAAGGCACATTCATGAGTTGGGTGCCATATCTGTTAAACTTGTTCCAAATCGACTGTAAAGACATGAAAGAAGCATGTACAAAATTTTACTACTCATGGTTGCTTACTCTCATCGCTTTCATGGGATGGAAAGAACCGGACCACGTCAGCTTCTGTACCACACCATAGCCAGGAGGAGCGAGATATAACATCCTAAAATCCACTCCACTGGCCAAGCATAAGAAGGAAAATGAAATTATATTTGAATATTACCTACGGGAAATGTAGGAAGAAATCAACCGAGCATGGAGGATAACACCATAGGTTGTCGCGTGATTCGGGGGCATTGCCAATTTTTGTACTAGACAACAATCCATGTGGATACAACCAATACAGAACCCACATAAATAGTGGCTACAAATGCGCTATTGTGACACCGAGGGAGACATCGACATGATCATCCACGAGTGGTTGGATGAATGGAAGATCCCAACCATACCCAGAGCAGTACTGGGACAAACAATAGAAGGAGGGGCTCCGCAGCCAGAAACACAGCCTCCACAAGTCTCAGTACCCAAGAAACCAAGAATGATCCAAATCAAGTCGACTCAAACACAGGGCAACTCAGAGCAGCTAGGGACCTAGAAGGGGAGAACAAAAACCACCCAGCCAACTAATGAACAACAGAACCCAGCTGAGGGAGCACAGGAAACCACGACAAACCCCATCACACAGGAACCAGGGGGAACTAAGAGACCAAAAGTACAAGAAACAGGTGCACGCAAGAAATCAAAGGCACAATGATCACCACCAAAATACGCAATCATAGAGGATGATGGCGAGATGATTTCCAGAATAGTCCAGGATTGTCTCACAGAGGAATTTGATCATGCAGTGCACCACAGGGATAAACTGCAAAAGGAGCTAGCATAAATGGGGAAAATCCTAAAGAAATTCGGAGAAGCCCAAATTACAAGTAGCAACAGAGGAATAAATCTATCGAGCACATGGACCACAGAAAGAATGGAGGTAGGATAACATGGCTCAGTTCTTCCAAAACCACATTCCATGGTTTACATAAAGATGAGCATGCTACAAATGGATGAGATTGTGGGACAGACACCACTAAAGAATTTGGATCAGATCCAATTGGTCCTAACACAGATGCCAGAAAAGACCTTTTACCAATTGCAGGTTAGCGTCGACCATGATATACAGTCTCGAGCACATCAAAATGTGGTCGAGCTATAGCAAGCAACAAAGAAGTAGGAAACACTGGAAATAGTTTGCACGCAAGCCAAATCTGAAACACGGGAGGAAAAGGAATGCAAGAATGAGTTGGAACGTAGAGTGGAAGACATTTTTGGGAAACTTACAACTACTGCGCAAGGAAGTGAACTCCCAGCGGCAAAAAAGATCGATCAGATTGCGCAAGAAATTGATCAGTATCAGAAGGAGATCGAGACTCTCCGTGGATAGATTAGACCAACCACTCCACCAAGAGTAAAGGGGTAGAGGAAGCAGGAAGCAACAATGCAACTATAGGAGTTGAAAAAACAGGTCAGCACAGGAGTCGACTTGCTGGATAAAGCAGTGCAACTCTGGACAAAGTTGGAAGAGGAACCACAGGTCCAACAATGGGACAAGGAGGAGGAAAGGATCAATGCAATGATCCAAGAATTAAATAAACAACAAAAAACCATCCCAATCCCAAAATGGGTCAAGGGGACACAAGAGTTAAAGAAGTTACAGGAAGAACTTCTCACTACGCAAACACAGAAACATGAGCGTCAGGCTCAAATAGAACTGTTGCAGGAATGGATAGCAGCAGTACTGGAGCAGGCAGAAGAATCCAGAACACAATCAACACGGACTCACCTGGAATGTGCAGGACTAATAAGAAAAGAATTAGTAGCACAAACATTCGATATTATCAAGGAGAAAACCGCACAGGCACTGACCAAATCAACAGAATTGCAGGAGAAGTTCCAGACAATCACTAGGGACATTGAGGAAGCACAACACAATTAGGTGACTCAGGACGACTCAAATGTTAGTGTTGGGAGCTTGTTGGCACCAGGCCAAAGTGGAAAGAAGGAAGATCATGGGAAAGAAAGCGTGCAGGAAACTGAAGTGACAACTGGCAAAAGATCAACATGCGTGAATGTAAGAAAGCATGCATAGAGGGAAGCGACAACTGGAGAAAGAACAACACGCACATGGGAAAAAAAACTAGTGTAATAAGGGTTAGGGTTTTGGTAATATTATATAAGTGGTTGAAGAGATCAAAATGTATAAATATAGGTACGAAAGTATCATATAGGGGGGTTGTGGTTGTTATTTTTGTTGTAGTTGTGGGTTTTATGTTAGTTTTTATGAAGATTGCTATTGTTATTGAGTGATTTTTTCGAGTATTATTGTTGGTGATACGTGAGGGGTTTGAATTGTATGAACTGAGTTTTGTAATATGTTGAGGAAGAAATATATGATGGAAGGTAGATCTGAGGATTAGACCATAGGCTGCAGAGCCTGGTGCGATCAAGTTCGCCTCACATAGATCTTACCCACTTTTGCGGAGAACTGTAAGCGTGCGGCACAGGGAGATCAAGAACTACTATAATAAAAGAGTCAAGAGACAAATCTATGTGGATGTAGCCCAGGAGGGATGAACCACAGTAACATCTATGAACCACAGTAATATATCTTTGTTGGAGAACTGAGAGCAGGGGGTGAATCAGTTGTTACCGTGCTTAAACAATTATGCTTCTTTTAAAATATTTACATGGCACTCAATGATGATCATAATAATGCAGGGAAATAAACAATGGCACATTCAACGTCAGTCACATATATGAGAAACACAGAGACAAATATTTCCCAAGGAAACCCATACAGGGTAAAAACCTCTTCTTCTTTATATGATAAGTATTATTTACATTCTTTACATTATCATACATATGAGCACCAACTCATTGTGAGGCTACAACCTCTGTTTTGCAAGCTGCAAATTGTTGAGAGAACCAACTCTCTATTTTTCTCTAGCACCCACTAGAAGGAAGCACCAACTCCCTAGTTTCTCTAGCACCAACTAGAAGGAAGCACCAACTCCCTGGTTTCTCTAGCACCAACTAGAAGGAAGCACCAACTCCCTATGTTCAAGCCCCCACTTGAACCTCTGAGGACACCAGTCCTCCCTACCACCTCCCAACCACCCTTGATTATGAATATGAAATACTAAAACCTATTACAGTGATATAGTGTTAAATAACAACTTACTAGTCTCATCATTGTTCTGCAAGATTTTGCTACTCAGACTTCCTCACTGTCTTCCAGCATGCATCCGCTACCCATTTTGTTCTTTTGTTTTTTATGCTCTGTGTGCCATGTCCATTCAATACACAGTTCTTCTTCTATTCTATTCAGATGCTGCACTCTGATCCTTCTTCATGCATGAATCACCTTCAACAACAACATCCACAACAACTCCAACAGCAACACCAACCTCATCTCTTCTCTGTATCGTGTATTTATAGCCTCTGTGCACCTTGTGCATGCAATATTCACTATTCCTCTACATTCTCATACCATGCCAATCTCCTCCACATCTCAAGTTCTCTGCCTGATCATCATCGCGACTCTTCAGCTTCTTTGATAGTTCAACCCCTGTGTCTATCATCACTAGGTGTTATGCCGAGATTCCTTTTTCTCTCTAGCAGTTGAGACTCTTCGTCTTCTCTGTTAAGTTCGAGCTCATCCTTTATGTTTCAATTATGAGCTCCAACCCTCATACAACTATCAATTTCCTCCACGAATCATCTTCATTCCACTGGCATATTCCTTGTAACTCTTTAGCTCCTCTGGAAATCACACAGAAGTCTCTTCGCATCCTCTGGTAGAAACCATCAATGGTTTCTAGAAGTTACACTGTGAGAATCAACATTAGCCCTCCGATCGTGCTCATGTTCACCTCCATTGTTGGATTAACTCTGATGGTTTCTTGCATTATTTACCCGTTTCACACTTTTGCAATTCGAAGATTCTGCGATGAGACATCTTGAGTCTCCATGTCGTGATCTTCGAAACTCCGAAACAGAGATTTTTTGTGCTATATCCTTCCTTTATATGACCATGGCCATGACCAAGCGCTTGTTCATAATGTTCTTTTCACGATTTCTCATTTCACCTTTTCATTAATTCCGTTCTGAAGTTTCTCGACTTTCCAAGTCGCGATCCCCGAAACGCCGAAAAGGAGATTGTCTGCACGTACTCTTATCTTCAACCCTTCGATGTTGTGACCACTGGCTGAGACCACAAGCCTAAAGTATTTTGCAATTTCATGTTTTGACATTTCAAAACTCCCGTGGTTATGTTTCTTTCCTCTCCAAGTCGCGATTTGCGAATCTCCGAAATGGAGTCGAATCAACGGTCCAGAATCTTGGTGTATTGATGGTCCAGATCTTATCATGAGTTTGCATCTTGTGATTCCTGTGATGGAGTTTCTTGTCACTCCAAGTCACGATAAGCGAAGCTCTGAGATGGAGCTCATATCAACAGTCCACGTTCTTGGTGATCCAATGGTCCTGATATTTTCGCGATCTCGCATCTCGTTCTTCCTTAGATGGAGGTTCTCGTCACTCCAAGTCACGATAGGCGAGACTCTGAGATGGAGCTGGATCAATGGTCCAGAACAAACCTTGATCTGACGGCTAAGATAGTTTCATGATTTCACATATCGCGAATTCAAGAGGTTAGGGAACCCCGTTCCTTTGAATTTCCATTCAACGACATGACGATCTTTCGCCACGTGTCCTATGATTTGACGGTCCAGATCTGATCTTGATTCAATGGATCAGATCATATCGTGATTTTTCATATCGCGATTTCGACATTCTTGTTGCAAAGTGTTTCTACACTTCAACTTCTAGTATCCAAAACCCTGATAGCCAAAACTCCGAAATGGAGTTGGACCACCGCTTTGATCTTGCACTTTAAAGAATGTGCAGGTTCTTCCTGATCCAACGATGGTCGAACCCTGCACTCAGATCTAATGCCAGAGATCTATCCTCCATCTTTGCGCTCCTCCTGTCTGGATTCAGATCTGACGGTCATCGGGAATTCTGAATGGGATCCAATGATCAATGTTGCTTCTCTTCCCGAGATTACGCATCCTACTTACTTAGAAGAATTTCTAAGTGTCAAAGGCCTTGATCTGCCTGAGATCCTGAGTACGCTATCTCTCTTGAGCTTTGGAAATGAGTTAACCTTGTCCCTGGTGCACACCTACACACTGCGTGCGAATCTGCGCTAATTTACGTTGTTCATGTTTTTCCATCGATGCACACTCTAATCTTTCCATCAATGACAAGCACACACTGTCTATAAAACATGCCAACAATCTCCCCCTTTGGCATTGATGGCAACAAAGGCACCCCTGTTCTTTTATCCCCCTTTGACATCAATGGCAAAGAAAACATGCTTCCCCTAAGCTGTTGCATTAATTTTAGGAGGTATTAAATATGCAACCAATACAGGACTTCCCCTAACAGGATGGACTCTCTTAGATGTGAGACGGGATGACACCCAACTTCTGTCTGAGATATTCAAATGGTGTCTTGGCTAGGGGTTTAGTAAAGATGTCTACAATTTGTTCTGTAGTGAGAATGTAATGGACCTGAACAATCTGATTGGTGACCTTCTCTCTCAGAAAATGATATTTTATGGGAATATGCTTGGTCTTGGAGTGGAAGAAAGTATTTTTAGACACACTAATGGCACTAGTGTTATCACAATGAATTGGGATCGGTGCAGTGTATTTTACCTCCAAGTCTACAAGTGTCTGAATCATCCATAATATCTGAGTGCAATAGGTAGCAGCAGCAGTAATGTACTCTGCCTCTATGGTTGATAAAGAAATGGAACCTTTCTTTTTACTAAGCTAGACTACTAAGGAGTCGCCTAGGAAGAATGCTCCTCCATTGGTGCTTTTTCTCTCATCAACACAGTTTTCCCAATCTTCATCTGAATAAGTAATCAGCTGGAGATTTTGATTTCTGGGATACCACAGACCATAAGTCATTATTTCTCTCAAATACCTAAATATCCTTTTGACAGCTTGCAAATGACTATGTTTAGGTGCAACCTGATATCTTCCAACCATGCCTACAACTTGCATTATGTCTGGGCGAGATGTTGTGATGTACAGCAGGCTGCTTATCATTGATCGATATGACCTTTGATCAACATCAGATGAATCATCATCCTTTCTCAATTTACATCCAGTTATCATAGGTGTACCCACAGGTTTAGAATCTTCCATTTGAAACCTTTTCAGCATTTCTCTTAGATATTTTTCTTGAGAAATGAACATCCCTTCGGACCTCTGAGTAATTTGCAGACCAAGAAAAAATGACAGTTCTCCTATCATAGACATTTCAAATTCAAACTCCGTGGTAGAAGCAAACCATTGTACCAATGAATCCTTATTACATGCAAAGATGATGTCATCTACATAGACTAATACGATGAGCAAATCACTATCCTCTATTTTAATATACAGATTGTTGTCAGTTGTTCCTCTCTTGAACCCTTTGTCGTTGAGATACGTATCCAGTCTATGATACTAGGCTCGAGGGGCTTGCTTTAAACCATATAAAGCTTTCTTCAGCTTGCATACTAAGTCAGGGTTATCGGACAGTTTGAAACCCTCTGGTTGTTCCATATAGACTTCTTCACTTAAATCTCCATTTAGAAAGGCTGACTTGACATCCATTTGGTAGACCTTAAACCTTTTAGGACAAGCATAGGCAAGAAACATTCTTATAGCTTCTAATATTGCTATGGGCGCAAATGTTTCATCAAAATCTAGTCCTTCTATTTGAGAATAGCCTTTATAGACTAACCTTGCTTTGTTCCTGATAACTTGTCCTTGCTCATTCAACTTATTCTTAAAGATCCATTTGGAGCCAATGACATTTTTACCTTCAGGTCTTTGAACCATCTCCCACGTATTGTTTTTCTCAATCT